>JAWMRA010000058.1:237110-251406 GCA_035584735.1 Pseudotriccus pelzelni | reverse complement strand
CTGAGATCCAACCTGAGCCTGCCCTGGCACAGCTCCAGCCCTTCCCTGGCTCCTGTCCCTGCTCCCAGCGAGCAGAGCTCGGGGCCGGAGGGAACAGAGACTCCTCTCCAGATTTCCTGAGCCCGTCTCCCCCTTGGCCAGCACTTCTCAGGAACGGGACAGCACACAGGGAAACTTGAACCCCCTGGATTTATTCTTGCCTCATTTCCCTGGCACAACCACAATCTCCTGGGTGTCCAACACTGCCCGGCCCGACCCCGGCAGGGCCCCCGTGGTGACTGAGGCTGGAACTGCCCAATTCCTCCCCCCGGAGGACACATTTTTAGGACTTTTGCTTCAGTGGACCTTGTCTGGAAATATTTCCTTTTTTAACAAAGAGAAGAAGATGAAAGTGTCTCATTTGTTTGTCAGCAAGAAGCCCATGAAATAGCAGCCCCACTGGTGGGGAGGGCAATTCCCCACTTCTAGCTATTAACACAGAGAAAAACAATACAACCGACTTGGGTATTTTTATGGCCCCTTGGCCTCCACCGAGCGGAAGGTCCCACCACACGCTCTGCTGCCGGGATCTCAATCGCTCCTCGGCAACCTGAGCACGGCAATAGGGCAATTCTGCCCGACACGAGCGTTTGCACTGACGAAGCGCAGCAACGCCGGTTAAATTAAAAGAACAAAAACCCCAAATCTGATATTTTCGGGAGAGGCGAGCACGGGGTGTTTCAGTTTTCAGCTTTCTTTGGACGCTTTTTTTTTGCGTTTGTCCCGTCCCGCCACCGCCAGCGCAGCCCGTGAGGGGCGGCTGAGGCGGCGCGCGGGGCGGGCGCGCGCATGCGCGGGGGGGCGAGGGGGCGGGCAAGGCGGGAGCGCGCGGGAGCCGCTCGGGCCGGGGCCGGTGAGGGGGAAGGGGGTGGGATGTGTCCCGTGTGTGGGGAGGGGGGATCCCGCCGCGGGATTTGGGGCTCCCGGGGTGTGGGGAGCGCGTCTGGGGGGTCCGCGGGGCTCAGGGGAGCGGCCAGCGCCGCCTCTGCCCCGGGCCGTGCCCGGCCGGTGTGCGGGTTGTTCCCCCGGGGGTTGGCACGGAGGGGGTTTCTTCCTTTGTGCCTTTCTACCCATGGGCCGAGCGACAGGGCTTTGAATTCTTTTGTGCTGCAGTCCCGAAACGGGAGCATTGGCCGTCCTGAGTCCTACCTTTCAGGAATGGACTTCCTGAAAGCATTTATGTCAGTGGCCGCAGGGAAATTCCAGGGTGTGCCGGCGAAATGTGCGGGAAGTTCGCTGGGCAGAGCCCTAAGGAACAAGAAGTGAAGGGGGGCTTTTGCTGTGTTTCCTTCATCCAGCGGACATGAAGGTCATCACCTGCGAAATCGTGTGGCACAACAAGGAGCCAGTTTACAGCCTGGACTTCCAGCACGGGGCGGATGGGAAGATGAATCGCTTGGCCTCGGCAGGGGTGGACACGGCTGTCAGGGTGAGTTCAGCTGCTCTGCTGGGGTTTAGGCCCTGGAAGGGGCTCTGAGGTCTCCCTGGAGCCTTCTCTTCTCCACTCTTAACACCCCCAGCTATCCCAGCCTGTCTCCACAGCAGATGTGCTCCAGTGCTTTGATCATCTACAGAAGGACTGCTCTCCTTGAGTTCTGCTGCTGAGTCTTGAAGTGTTATTTGTGGAAAACTACCTCCATTAATTGCTGGGTGTTTTACTGGAGTAGTGCTAATGGAGGGCAGAGACCTTTGGGTCCATAAGAAACAAATGGTTTTAATTTCTTCATGTTTCTCGCTGTTGAGTTTTATCTGCCATGTTATGTGTACTCACTCGGCAGCGTGAGGACTTTGTACAGCCTTTTTCATTCAACTTCAGCTCCTCAGTTATTTGTGTTGCTGCCTGCACACTTTGTTTCCCAGTTGTTCATCCTTTTGAGAATCCCTTAGGAAAATGTTGACTAGCAGAAGTGTCCAAAGATGTGGCTGTAGGAACCACCTCTGCAAAATCAGGCAGTTTTTTATCATCCTTTGGATTCTTAATGCACAGGGAAGAAGGAAGGAATCCTTCCTCGTGACGGTGGGCAGGCCCTGGCACAGGTTGCCCAGAGAAGCTGTGGCTGCCCCTGGATCCCTGGAAGTGTCCAAGACCAGGTTGGAGCCACCTGGGCTAGTGGAAGGTGTCCCTGCCCATGGCAGGGGGGTAGAATTAGATGAACTCCCGTCCAACCCAGCCCATTCCATGTCTCTGTGACAGCTCCTGCTCTGGCTGTGAGAGCTCAGGGAAGGGCTGTTCCTCCTCTGCTCTGCTGCAGTGACTGGAAAGGGCAGGTTTGTGATAGTTCAGTGCTCCAGAGCTGGCTCCTGTTCAGGGTCAGTCAGGCTGCAGTGCGTTTTGTGGATTTATGGATCTGTGCTTTCCTTCCCCCGTGGCTTTAAAAAACATGCAGACACACACAAAATAGAGAGCAAAAGAAATGGAGGCTGGCAAAAAGCACTGTCCACAATGTGACAGATCTTTAACTGAGTGTAGTGGGAATAGTGAAATTTATTCAAATGAACCAATCTTTCAGTGTAGCTGAGTGTAAAAGGTTCATCCTGATTTTTAGGGAAGAGGCATTTAGAGGTAAGAGTGCTAGATAAACTGTACCAAGCAAATCTTGTAATGAATCCAACCATTCTCCATGTATTTTATTTTATTTCTTCTGGCCATAATTTAAACAACAGCCACTCCTGTCTAGTTCTGACAGTGTCACAGCCGCGGTCTATTTTAATCCCTTATTTCCTGCAGCCTCCAAGTGTGATTCCCTGTGCCAAATCCGAGGAGCTTGCATTGTTTCACGAGTTCATGCTCAAACCAAGTTGTCAGTTTGGAATTAAAACCCTTTTAGCAGTTTGGCTTTGGCCAGAGTTACAGGTGTGAGTGACAGGAGAGCTGAGCTCCCCCACACTGTCCATTAGCTGGGATCAGCCTCCGAGTGCTCCACATCCAGGAGAAATAAATCCCTTGTAGACTTCTCTTGGCGGGGGGCTGGACAGGGATAAGTTGCTGCTTACATTAGGAATGAAGAGAACAAATTGTGCACAGAATTTTAAAAACCATCCAAATAAGATGGAACAAAGAAATTAATAATAAAGCACAGTCTCGTTTCTAGGTCCAGTTCAGGGCAGGTCTGTTTAAAATAAGCATGTGTGAGGCAATGCAGTGAAAATGAAGCATAGGAATAATATTGGGCTCCAAAGCATTTTGAAATGTAGGGCTGTTTTCCAGCAGTTTTATGCTCCTCTTGACTCTTATTATTTAATTTAAACAGCAGGCCCCATTTGTTTCAAGCTATTTTTAACACGTTCATTGCAGCAGTGTAGAGTCTGGGCAGCCTGAAAATGAGATTGAGGGACTTTGTGTGGCCATCTGTGGGCTGTGAGCACTGCTGGCATTGCCAGTGGAGGAATCAACTTCCCAGTTCCTCCCAGTTACTTCACTGGGAGGTTAAATAACTTGCTGAGGGTCCCTTGTGTGGTGAGAAGTGGGGAACCCAAATCTCCTGGCTCCCACTCTTTGCTTTAATCATATGTTTGCGCGAGTTTACTCGGTGTGTCCTGTTGCACCAGCCATTGACATCCAAAAAAAATTCCAGCTGGGAAGGCAGCAAAAATAGCAGAACTGTTATTCTGGCTGGGCTGAGTGTCCCTCCTTGTCTGCTGTACTGGTGAGCATCAAGTGAGAGGAGGAGACACTGTCAGTCCCTGTAAATGGACTTTAATGGAATAACTTAGGGAGACACGTATTGTTTGTCTGTGTCCATTAATCTTTGGCTTCTTCCCTGCAGCATTTGGGGGTTATATTAATTATATCTGTGTTGTCTCTGTGGATGTTCTTGCTCAAGTAAATTTTTAACCTCTTCTTAAAATAGTATTGTCATGATTTCACTGGCTGCTACCTAGAGCATCCTGGATTTTCACATGGTAGGGTGTTAATCACTTGCTTAATTTGCATCTAATTGAATATCTCCTTGCTGGTGGATTTTTCCAGACTTTACCATGCCTTGGTCTATCCAGCACACGGTTTCTTTTGCCCTGTGCTGAGCAAGCCCAGTTAGTGCCACTGAAAAGGATTTCACAAGAGCCTCCTGTTTCTCCTTTAAACAGAGACTTGTTGTCTGGGGGCATAAAACATCCCAGCTGTGGGAGCAGCCAGATGTTCACATCTCAGGGATTGTTCTCATCTGGAAGGTTTTTAGCAGAACTGACCAATAAAAAGGGTGTTTGCCTTTAACTTTTACCCTGAGCAGCTTAACAGGGGTGGAGGAGTCTGTGCAGGGACAGTCCTGGATCAGGGGAATACATTAATTCTTGGACAGACTGGCATTCTGGATTTTCTGATCTAATTTCTGGCCACAGACTGTGAATAGGCTGTAGGATGTATGGCTTTTTAAAGCAATTCTAGTGACTCTAAATCCTATTGAAGAAGCACCTCATGGTCTCTCAATAAGCACATGCCGAGGCTTCTCCGATTGTAGGAAAACGAGATGAGATCCATGATCCTTGGAAAGGGCAGCATGTCTGAGAGCGTTCCAGGGTGTGGGTGCCAGAACTAGGGAATGAACAGAAGTGCCTGTCCCTTGCTGGTTAATCCCTGTTTTTGTTGTGTCCCATCCTCCAGCAGATCGATGGCGAGGCCTTTCTGCTCCTCAAGCAGAACGACATCGTTAAAATCCTCAGCATCAAGCTGGGCCCTGCCCTGAAGATCTACAACGCCATCCTCATGTTCAAATCTGCAGAAGACAACTGAGAGGAGCCCCTTTGGGCACATCCCAGAGGGAATTCACAGGGAATGGGCCTTCAGCTGTGAGCATTCCAACGTGCCGGACGGGCGGATTTCAGGACTCGGATGTATTTTAAGTAGAACTTTAGTCAAAATATTTTGAGGTTATAAAAAAAACCCTGCCACAGTCTGGAATATGGGGCAGCTTCACTTCCAAGAAGAGGATTATTATTATATTTTGTAATTGAATTTGGTTTTGATATATCAATCTCTTTTGGAGATGGAGAAGAAACCTCCGGTTCTAAGGGGAATCCAGGGTAGCTTTGGTGGAGCTGCAGGAGCAGGAGGAAAAGCTTGGAGTAAAACTGACTCTGTGTCCGTGATAGTGCCTGAAAGAGAGACTGAGTGATCACCAGCGAGTTCAACGTGTTCTGTGTGTGTAAGAGGGAGAGTGAGGAAGGAGGAAAAAGATGCACTTAAAGCAACTCCCCCATATCCTTCACTGCTGTGACTCAGGAGCTGACCTTTTCAGGACTGTTAAATTCCAGAGTCTCCTGCTGATCCTGGTGGTTCTGATCCCCTTGGCTTAAACCACAGCAGGAAGGGAGTGTGGGCAGAGGGTTTCCATCAGGCATGGGTTCTGCCAGCCAGCAGAACCCTCCTTTAGAGATCACCAGGACCTGTGCAGGTGGGCTTTGGGGAGGAAAAGATCCCATAAAAGAATCTCCCACGGGAGACAAAGGTTTTAGCTGTAGTTCCCCCCCAGTGCTTTTGTGCAGCTGCTCTCTGGGCCAGGAACATTTTCTGGCAAAATGGCACAATCAGGAGCACTTGGGGACTGGATGGGCTTGTTCTTGCCCTCTGCCAAAAGCTGGGAATAGCAGTTGGAAACCCAGCAGTGGCCACAGTGTGTGTCTGTAAACAGATTTCCTAGAAACAAGTGGCTTTTGTTTTGGCCAGTCCAAACTGAGGAGTGTGGAGTGGCTTTGCCCCTTCTCCCCTCGAGGTGGATTTTGGAGGGTCCTGTGGGGCAGGGCAGCAGCTCCTCTGCCTGCCCAGGAGGGAGGCAGGCAGAGCACACATCCAGGGAAGCTGGATTGGAGAGGAATCAGGGTTTAAACAGACAGTGAAATGGGGTTGGGAATCACTTCCCAAAAGAGCTGAGGTACATCAGGGAGGAAGCACAGCCTGTGTCCCTGTGCAGGCAGCCTGTGCTCTCCTGGTGGGAGGGGAGCCACGAGGGTTTCCTGCTCTGCTCAGAGCCAGAGAAGGAACAGAGCCAGTTTCAGGAACATTCCCGTGGGACTGTGACATCCTGGATGGGGTTTCCACACCGTTCCTTCCTGAGCTGTCCTGTCCCCATGGGAACCTTGGGAGACACGGTGAGCACCCCGGTGTTCCCGCTCCTGCCTGGCAGCACAGCAGCTCCTGGTTCCCACTCTGGAGGCTCTCCCTGAGATATTTGGCTGTTCTGGAGTTTATCCAGGACTACCTTAGCTCAGACAGCCCTCACAGCCCTTCCTCCAGAGCTGCCGGGCTGAATCCTGCCTGTGGGAGCCCTTCCAAGTGCCAGAGGTGTGTTCACCTCTGCCAGGGCTGTGGGAATTTCTCAGGGCACTCCATGATGACGTGATCCATCCATAAGGCACCTCAAACTCTCTTGGCATCTCTGCCATCGGGGTTGCTTCCCCAGATCCATTGGGAACAGGGTGAACACACTGTCCATGGCCACGTGGTGACACAAGGAATGCACTTGGACCTTCCCTCATCCCCCACGTCCTTTGTCCAACCTTCAGCTGCTGGGAAGGTCCTGGTGACTTGCCTAAAGTAGGAAGTTCCTTAAAATTGTAAATAGAGCAAAATCCACCCCACTGAGGCCATTCAGTCCTGGAATAATCATTTAGAGCAGTTTGTTTCCATACTTTATTTTTTATAAGATGTTAAGGAGTTTAAGCCTTCACAGGGAAGACACAGGGTAGGTGGGATATTTAATAACTGAAACATTAAATATCAGCCAGGCAGCTGCAGGAGAGAAATTCACTGCAGTAGTAAGGACTAGGCAAGAGATGAATTTATTAATTTATTAAAATACATTTTTTAGTCTTGATAACCAGGATATTCACCAAAGAGTCACATTCCTTTATCCTGCTCTGCACATCCTGCATCAACATGAAGACTTGAATTGTAAGTGGCATGTCCTGGGCTCAGACAGAACTCGCCTCCTGGGCAGAGCAAAATCGTTTCTTGACAAGTGGAGCAGAGGATCCAGAGCTGGACTGTTTTATTCCTGGCTCTCCACTGACTTGCTAAATAACCCTGAGCCTTTCCTTGCTCCAGTTTCTCCCTCTGTGACACCCAGCCAGGTGGGGTGAGTGCAATTTTGCCTCTCTCTTGTTCCTAACAAGCAGGTCCTGCCCGATTTTCTGTTTCACCTCCTCCCTTTGGGAACCTGAGTTGGGGGACAGCAGATTGCCTCTAGCACTGAACCAAAATATAATATTAATTTCATTTCTTTTTACTATATATAGATGGAGGATGAAGAGAATCGGTTAAACAAGCAATGAGATTCTAGTCAGTGAAATTATTCAAACAGAAGAGAAATCTTTAATCCTTGGGCTTCCAAGCCAGCTGGATCAAAGAGGAAAATGTGTTCTTGGAGGTTGTTCAGTGACAGCCAGCACAGTGCTTTCAGCAGGGGGGAAGGAGGAACCTTTTAGGGCTGGAAGAAGGAGGAATGTGCTTCTTGTGCCTTTTTTTGTAATCTGATAATTGTCCTTGCAGAGCAAGCAAGAATGTGCACACATCTATTACCCACTCCTTTCCCAAGTATAGCTGTATTCCAATAAAATCCAGCAACTTCACCGGGCAAAAAGATTTAAAAACTCACTAATATTTACAGGACGGAACAAATCCCAACTAAACCTGCTCACTCTTTTAGCCCCATAACATAGGAATTCGTGGGTTGCTGATGCTGTTCCTTCCCTGTGTGTCCCGGGGAGTTGTTCCTGCTGCCAGACTCTGCTCCAGGCCTGTTCCCAGCCCTGTCCCAGGCCAGGGCTCTGCAGATGCCTTTGCTTTGTCTCATGCCTTGTTGTCTAAATCAAAACGTGCACTTTGAAGCTAAAAAAACCCACAAAAAGCCCAAAGTTGTGGTTCGGTGGGGAACAAAGCTGAGGCCGGTTCGTTCCAGCTGGGGTTAGGAGGATTTGGGGTCTGCTGGATGTCGGCAGGAACCAGTTCTTGGCCCAGCTGAACCCAGGAGCCACTTAGAAATACAGATATATTCCTCAGAAGCCACCCAGAGCTGTGACAAATTCCTGTGGGCTGGCTGAGAAATTGGGAAGTTTCAGTTCTCCAAGTGGGTCTTATTCCTGGCTCTGTTTTATTTCCTGAATCCCTGTGTTTTTTTGAAACCCAAAGCAATCCATTTTTTTTTTTTCTCCTTTCCTCTTCTTGTCCTCGCTCTGGAGTCCTGTTGGAATTTTTCTGTGCCATCACCAGTGATCATCCTTGTAATCCAGTAGCAGCAAATTCCAGCTCCGGGAAATGAATCCCATTAAGGTTGGACAGTGACAGCAAAACTCTGCATCCAGAGGGAAAAACCCACCACTGAGCCCAGGGATAAGCTCGTTCAGCTGGACAAGATTTCCTGCCTGCTGCTTTCCTGCCCTGCTTAGGGATTTTCTACCACAGAGAGCTTTAAAGTTTCTGACATCCCCTCCATCATGTGATGAGCCAGCTTATTTTGGAGATTCCTGTTACTTGAACTGGAAACACGTGCAGGGGAAGGGAGCAAGGCTCGGCTCAGCCTGGGGAATGTTTGCCTGTTTTAAACCAAATACTTGAGCTTTTCAACACTAGCCATGCCCTTGCGCTCCACCGATGCTTTCCTCTGGAAATGTGAATAAAATTAATATAAAGCTCAGGGCTGGTTTGTTCATTCTGGGGCTGGGGCTGGGCCAGCTCTCACTGGGGTGGGGTGGTCACCACGTGGTTTTCCTCCCCCCCTAAACCCAAACCTGGCACTCAACGCAGGCAGCATTTCCACCTTTTGTCCCTTTTTTCTGTGTCTCTTATCTCTGTGTTTGAACTCTCCTTGGTGTGTTCACAGAGCAGGACCAGCCTTGGCTGTACCTGATCCCTAATTCCTCACTGTCCCCTGCTGCTGACAGAAGGTTTTAATCGCAGAATGCCAGGATGGTTTGGGTTGGAAAGGACCTTAAAACCCCTCTAGTCCAACCCCCTGCCAGTGGCAACCTGTGCCAGGGCCTTGCCACGCTCGCAGGGAAGAATTTTTCCCTGATATCCAACACAAACCTACTCTCTTTCAGTGTAAAGCCGTTCTCCCTTGTCCATGTAAAAAGTCCCTCTCCCTCCTTTCTATAAACTCCCTTTAGGTACTGGAAGGGGTTCCAAGGTCTCCCCAGAGCCTTCTCCAAGCTGGACACCCCCAGCTCTCCCAGCCTGTCTCCAAAGCAGAGGTACTTGATGGTGATGGGAGCAGAGCTCGGCCTCGCAAGTACCAGTCCTTAAACTCCAAACCCCCTCAGCCAAGGCCAACAGCCTCCCAAACTCTCCAGGAAAACCAGAGACCCCTCCAGCCTCTGGAGTGGGTGTGCAGATTCCACCAGGGAATCGTGCAAGGAGCTCAGCACGAGGGACAAACCAGTGGGGGCTGACACAGAACAACTGGAGCATTCAAGAAGGCCAAAAATTAAACTGCAGGTTTTTCCTGCCCGGGGAGAAACACGAACTTGGGACCCAAAAAAATTCCATGTTTTCCTGAGCAGAATAATCTGCAAATGCAGTCAGCCATTTGGGTGATCGATTCACCCTGCTCTGCTCAAACTTCTCCATCAAAATATTGGGGAAAAAAACACCCTTTCACAGAGAAATTCAGATCTCAGAAGGGCAAGGACATCCCAGCAGAGCCCCGAGGGAACTCACAGAGGTATTTGATGTTCCCGAGGCTGCACCAGCCATTCCCAACTCCCCAGACCAGGAATCCGATCACGGTAACAAAAAAAAAACCAAACAAACAAGCTGAGGGTTTTAAATAGCAGCAAAAAAACCTTGGAAGGGAAAAAAACCAAAACTACCACCAATGAGAGCAAATGTTTACCCCGAGGATGGGATAGTTTAGAAATTGTGGCTGGGAGCCAACTCGCCAATATTTTTGGTTCGCAAACCTCCAGTTGCCAAGGAGACTCCATGCCCTGATCCCCCCGGGATGGGGGGACCTGCTGCAGGTGTGGCTTCAGGAAACCTCGGAGGGGAGCAGGAGGAAAAGTTCAACACCTGATTTTGGGGCACATTACACAGGGTTTTGCAGTTTATCGGATAATTGCAATTAGAGCAGAAACGGGTGAGTTAATTGTCACTGCTGTGGGCACACAGGGAGGAAACCCAGTGGGGCATCAAGGAAGGGAAAACAGACATAGACCCCAAAATGCAGAGTTTAAACGTTGATTTGTACTGAGAACAAGTTCTTGCTGGTTTTAGTTTAACACTGAACTTTGGGAGCTGCTTCAGGAAGATGGCAGAGTCCTGGGATGGTCTGGAAACCATGGGAGATTAAGGAATCCACGAAGAAACCACGAGCCTTCCAATGCCTAAAGGGGCTCCAGGAGAGCTGGAGAGGAACTTGGGACAAGGAATGGAGGGACAGCACACAGGGAATGGCTTCCCACTGCCAGAGGGCAGGGAGAGATGGGATATTGGGAAGGAATTCCCTCCCAGCCGAAATCTTTCCATGATTCTGTGATTCCACGAGTAACACGCCCAGGGCAGATTCTGGGGGCTGGGGGAGGGTTGCTCTGGTGGAAGAGGCATCCACATCCCCCCAGGCTTCACCCCAGGGGCTGCCTCAAACGTTGCTCTGCTGAGCATCTCATTAAAAAAGCAGCAGCCAAGCTCTTTAAAGTGCCTTTAAACACTGACTTTCACTGTGGTTTTTGTGTCAGGTTGAGATGTGAATCAGGATTTTGGCACCTGGGGGTGTGCAGGGGGTGGGTACAGGACACCAGCTCTGACCTCCTCATACACACTGGCTGGATCCTGCACCTTCAGGGACCCTGGGGGGGTCCTTTGCCTTGATTTCCTACACAACACCCCCCTCATCTGGCCCCTTAACACCCCCAAATCCTACAACAGGAACTGTAAAGACGAGCTTTCGCTGCCCTGAGAGTCCAACCCCGGCAGGGAAGAAGGATGAGGGGGTGGAGGGAGGAGCTGCCCTCTCCATCCTGCACCTCTGCAGCTGATGGGCAAACCCCAGCTCCAGGAGGGAGGGCGAACAGTGGCACCAGAGACAAATGGGGCGTTGGAGAGGTTCAAGGGCAGGGCTGGTTGTGCTCTGCCCAGGGGGGACTTTAACTGTGCTCCCTGTGCCCCAGCCAGCAGCAGCAGTGCCAGGCCTTTCCCAAATAATGCACTTCCTCCACTATTTATTGACTTTGCCTGTCACTTCCCCTCATATTTTCTTCTCCTGGCCACCAAGAGCAGCCTCAGCTTATGAATTGCCCCACGACACTTTCTCCTCTCTCTGCATTATTCACCAGCCAGGCACTGGCAGTGTAAGCGAGAGGGTTTTTTTGGACACGGATACATTTGCTGCTGGAACATTTCCAGCTGTTTCTCCAAGAAATGCACTGAAGATTCGTGCAGGGCATGGGGGTGTCAGTGCCACAGCCCTGAGAGGTGCTGGGGTTGGGTTTGTGGCATCCACCCAGCAAAGCCCTCCCCAGTAGGTCCCATCTGGGAGCAGGTGTTGCATTTGGGGTGTGGTTTGTCCTCAAAAACAGGGTTATGCCTTCACCAGAGTCAACCTGATGTCCTCGTGTGTCACCAGTGGTGGGTCCTTTCGGGCTCTAAAGCGGCTTGTTTTTTAGCAGTGCTGCTTTAAGGAGCTTTCCTGAGTTGTCCTGGTCCCTTCCAGCTCCGCGCTTGAATCAACTCGAATTCCCCCCCCCCCCAAAAAAAAAAAACACCCACTCCCAAAAGCTTGTTCTGAGCCGAGATGGTTTGGGGCCGTGGCTGTGCTGGAACCCAGCAGCTCTGTGGGTCAGGGGTGGCCAAAATGCCTCCAACTTGTTGCACCCCCCTAAAGCTCCGGGGAGGCTTTTCTGCCTGGCTCAGGTGCCCGCGGCTCTGGGCTTTGTCATCCCTGGCGGGCCCCGAGCCCAGGGAAGCTCTGCCGAAGCTCTGCCGCTCCGAGTGGGACCACCCAACCACTCAATGAGCCTGCAGACGCCTTTCACGCTGTCTTGAACCCGTCTCTCTTCTGGGTGGAATTGAGAAAGGCCAGAGGAGAGGCTGCAATATAAATTTTCCCCGTTCCCAAGCACGTCTGTGCCGCCGGTCGATGGCTGGGGAAGGTCTCGCTCTTCGGTGTCGGTGAAAATGCTTCAGGCATCTCCATTTCAGAAGAAACACAGCAGGTGAGGCGTTGATTTTTATTTTCTTCCCCACAAACAGATTTTTTTCCTTCCTCCTTGCTCTGTGCCAGGGCACCACGTGCTGAAAGAATTAACCCAATTAAGTCTTCAGAGCTCAGTGGCACCTCCTCCCTTTTTTTCCTCCCTGGGTTTTTTTCCTCCCTCTGGTCGTGCCTGTGGCATTTCCCTGCCTGTGAATCTCCTTCCCCATCAATCAGTTCTTGTGCAATCAATTAATTCTGCTGCTTTCCCCCCATCAGTTCCCATCCCTGAGCTGTGCACACACAGGTGACCCCACAGGCTTCCCATTCTCTTTACCCCCATCCCTCCTTTCCCCACCTCCCAAATCCCCCTATCCCACCTGGAGGTGGGAGCAGCCAAGGACAGGGGGCCCCTCAGGCACTGAAGGGCAAAGGCAATCCCAGGGATTTCCCACCGGCTCCTCCAAATCCCACAATAAAACAGCACAAAGACACTCCTGGGCAGCTCCAGCAGCAGCTCAGCCTCCCCTGCTCCCACCAAGCCAGGCTTCAGGCCCTTCCCACGGCCAGAAATCCCAGGATAAACCAGAGCAACCAGCACCAGGACCATCCTGGTCCATCCAGCACCATCCCTGTCCCCACCACCGCAGATGGAGCTGGGAAGGGGTGACCCAAAACCAGTGGGAATCCCACAGTGCCAGCACGGGATGCTGTTGGGAACTTTGTGCTCACCCGTTGGAGATGCCAGGCTGGGCTGGAAGCAGAAAGGACCATCAGAGCTGTGCTTGGTGGGGCGGGAGCGATGCTGGTGGTTGCAGCACCGGCTGTGCTGCTCACCCCGTTGCAGCAACAAGTCTCCAGCAAAGGCAGCTCCAGGAATGCTTTCCCAAGGGATGGGAGGCCCCTTTCCCACCCTCCTCTCCATAAATCAGCCAAGAGGTTCTCTGTGTCTTCCTTGCTGCTTTCTCTGCTTCCCAGGATTTTTTGAAACTCTGTGCTGAGCAACCTTTTTGCCCTAAATAACCCCTGGACCAGGCAGCTGATAAAGGAATCGTTTACATTTCAAATAAATAAAGCATTTTTTGGCTTTGGATCAAAACCAAGTTGTGTTCAACGTTACCAGTTTCACCGAGTCACTTCTTTTTATACCCAGGCAGTTTCTCTTATAAAATGTTCATGAGGGCTCGCTGGAAACAGGCTCTGGGGTGTTTTTTTTTAACTATTGCATAAGGTTTCCCCAGGACAGAGCCACCAAAGCTTTTCCCCTGCCTTGAAGCTGGTGCTTGTTTGTGTCTGTTTACAAGCAAATTCCATTAGAAACCAAGAGCGATGCTGGGGATGCCACTATTGCATGTTCCCACTGCATTTCCAGCTGGATGTTGCAAATAAACTCTATGTCCACTTCAAGAAGAAACCCTTCATAAACTTGGAGCTGGAGCTTCTGCTCGTGGAGTCAAGGGGCTTTCTCCCAGGTGGGATGAAAATACAGGGCTTGCCCCTGGAACTGCAAAGAAAAGGGCTGGACGTGAGCACAGACTAAATCAACTCTTGTCCACCTGCAGCCACAAAGAGCTTGTGGTGATGAGCAGGAGGAGCACAACGTGCTAGTGGACCCCAAAAATCACTATCCACCCCAGCTGGGGGCTGGGCATGGCACGAGAGCTCAACCAGGAGTTTTGGCTCTCACCAGCACTTGAGAGGTGCTTGAGTAGCACTGAAGCCATCGGGGTGTCACAGTCCTTATGGTGAGGTGATGGAGCTTCTGGTACAGTTACAGTCCCCTCCTCCTCGGGAGCATTCTGTCACCCAGAAGAGCGGGATGTGATCTTCCTGCATGAGCTTTGTAAGTGGGAAGAGTTGGGAATATGTGCTTAAGTCCTTCAGATCGTTGGAATCAGGTAACAGCATCTTTGAAGAGGAAAATGATGTAGCAAAGTGAATTCTCCAAGTGCTGCTTGATCTTAGAAAGCGACCAAAGAAAGGGCATGAAGATGGTGAGGGGTCAGGAGGGGCCATTTGAGGAGTGTCTGAGGGCACTTGGCTTGTTCAGCCTGGAGAAGCGACTGAGGGCAGAGCTCAGCGGGGGCTGCAGCTCCTCCCGAGGGGCAGCTCCGATCTCTGCTCTGGGGGAGCAGGGA
>JAWMRA010000058.1:203989-237104 GCA_035584735.1 Pseudotriccus pelzelni | reverse complement strand
GGCACTGCCCAGGCTCCCCAGGGCAGTGGGCACAGCCCCAAGGCTGCCAGAGCTCCAGGAGGGTTTGGACAACACTCAGAGGGACAGGGTGGGATTGTGGGGGTGTTTGTGCAGGGCCAGGGGTTGGACTGGATGATCCTTGTGGGGTCCCTTCCAGGTCAAGATAGTCCATGATTCCACGATCTTCCAGAGTGCTCAGCCAGAGCAGTAGCAACTGCATCCCTTTAAGAAGACACGTCTGGTTAAGATCATCTACAGCTTCCTCCCAAGCAAGATTTAAAATAGGAGCCCTCCCCTTCAAAGAGTCAGCTTTGTTTAGCAGTAAAATTGATTAATTACTGGAAGGGATAAAGAAAATAAAGTCTTCTGTTGATCCCACGGGGTCAGACCTGCTGTGGCAGCGACTCTGCAAACAACGGGGGCCTTCACCTTTCCCTGCCCTCATCCCACTGTGCTGCTCCCCTGGAGAAGCTGAACAGCTTTGGACCTCCAGGGACCATTTCCTTGCTCTTGCCTGGTTCAAAGGAGAGGAGCATCACCCTGAGTGGCTACAACACGGAGTATCAGCTGCTCAGCACGAGGGCAGGCGAGGACAGGAGCTGCAGCCGGAGCCTGTTCCTGCACGCGAGTGCTGTCGGCTCTCATCCCTCCTCCCTGGCACGCCAAGGGGAGCGGGGAATGAGACAGGACAGCTTTGATGCGACCTGGCATGGGCCAGAGATACTCAGGGCACCGTCAAAACTCTGATTGGTTTCAAGTGGCATCAGCCCCCCGAGAGCTGAATGTCTCACCTGAGGCGTCTCAGCTCCGGCGCTGGACACGGGAGGAGGAACCGGCATCCACGGAGAGGAAGGAAGGAAGGAATCCCCTTCTCCTCACACAGCTGCTTTGGGATCAGATGGGTGTTGGAATCGCTGACTTTCCCCCTTGGCTCTCAGGAGAGCCCGGAGCACGGCTGATTTTCAGAGGGCTGAGGTCAGCAGTGGTGAATTCCCCCAGGCAGGATGTATGGGATGCTTCCCGTAGTATTTATTGCTTGTTTTATTAGAACAACACTGCAGGATTTCTCTCCTCTTTCCTTACGCCTGCCTGTGCAGGCTCTGAGCATGATTAACCTAGAAGAAGCTCCTTGCAGTGTTCAGCAAAGGCAGGGTAACTTTAGGAAAGCATCAGATGGGAAGCATCCCGGGAAGCGGGTGGGTGATCTGGGTGCACGGCTTGGTGTGCTGGAGCTCTGTCCTCACAGGGCACAAGGGTCGACTCATCCACTGCTGTCTGGCCAGCTCAGCTAAATCCATAGATGGAAAAATCCAATAGCTGTGTGTGAGATCATAAAATAGTCTCAAAGGGGTGAAAAAAACCCCACCCTGATGCTCCTGTGGGAGCTCAGCTGCCCCAGGACTCATAAAATTCCCACTTGAGCCCGTGGCAGTGTTAATTATTTTCCTGCCTATTAGAGCCGTGTGTGTAATTGCTCAGCCCCCTCTCCCCTTGGCAGGGTTAGCAAAGTGCTCTCCCAAATGGCACCTTCTCTTTTTTTTTTTTTTCCCCTGGATTTCATCTAGACACAGTCACTTGGAGACTGGATCCAAGTTCTCTACTTAACACAGTGTCAAAAATCATTGCTCATCAGATGATCCCTTTCCCCTGGGCCACCGATGCCAGAAGAGTTTGCAGTGTTGCCTTGGGAGGACTCCAGGGTTTGTGAGCTGATTTGTTTCCCTTTTCTCCAGAAAATCATCCCGAATTTCACATCTTTTCTAGGAAGATTAAGCAGCATTCTGACAGCTGAGTTCCCTCTCGGTACAGGATTCCCAGGAATTGCTTCGCTCTGGGTGAGATCCAAGGCCGGGGCTGTTCTTAGTTGCTGTTTAATTAGTTCCCAAGTTCTTTTAGTGCAAGTGCAGATCTACATAAATTAAGTATAATAATCCTCATAAGCAGTTTTGTAAGGAACAGAGGTTTGGAAGGCCCCTGCTTCATGGCACATATTCCCAACCTTCCCTTTGGACCTGCACTTCTCCTCCCTTCTCTGTTTCTTCCCTTTTTTCACACCCTCTTTTTAGCTTTTACTCCTTGTTTCTTGCTATGTTTGGGTCGGGATCTCCAGCCAAATACTCCATGGCAAGGCATATGGGAACGAATGGGTTGGGTGGCTCCAAATACCCCGTGGCACGGGAATAAAGGGCTTGGATGGCTCCAAATGCCCCATGGCAAGAGGGCTGGGAATAAAGGGGTTGGGTGACTCAGGCTCTTGTGGGTGGCTCAGACACCTCATGGGTGACTTGGACCCTCGTGGGTGGCTCAGATCCCTCTGTGGGTGGCTCTGCCACCACCCAACCCCACCGAGCTCCGCCACGTACCCTCGCGGAGAGCAAAGATGCTGCTTTTGTTTCCTCTGCAGCTCCCAGAGAGGCTGTAAATGCCTGGGCTTGACTCCTTGACAGGTTTCAGCTGCTGATCACACCCCAAAAGTGCCTGCAAACATAAGCAGTGGTAAAAGCACAGATCTAATCACTCCGGGGAAGGGCAGAGTTGCCATTTAGCAGCTCCAGAAAAGCCTGCGAAGGACCAGCTTCCCTCAGACTATCGGTCCTTGGGGAACGATAGCACATGCAATATTCAGTGGGACATGGAAAAGCAACGGCAGAGAGAGCCATAAATATCTCCAGGAAAAATCTCACTGATGGAGATGGTGAAGCTGAGGAGGGTCAGAGGGTTGGGAAGGCTCCGTCGGAGCCACCGCGCCTCGAGACCTTCACTGACTCCCTCCAGCTCATGCTTACAGTGGGAGAGACCCACGGCCCTTCCCCACTACATGGTGGGGTTTGGGGCATCAGGAGGGTTCCTAAAACCTGGAATCTTTTTTGGGAGCAGGAGAAGCCGGAAGAGAGCGGGCACATGGGGCAGGCAGAGGAGCCCAGCACAGCCCTAATCTCATTACAGTATTTTCCATAACATTACAACAAGGACATAATTATTACAGGATTTTCCATTACCCACTGTGTAATTGAAAACTTGCTGGGAGAAACAGTGTCAGGTTCCCTAAAAGAAAGTTATTCCTTTTACTTCCCAAAACTCTCCAGTTTCTGGTTATTCCTGCTCACTCCCTCCTGGGTCCTTTTCCTGGTATCTCCTCCCTTGCTCAGCCCTTTGGTGGCCATAAAATATCTTCATTTCTGCATTCAGCACGGCATAATCCCCTCCAGGGGGATTATAAAGTGCATTTTTCATGGTTGTTGTTGCCTTTGCACCGGTGGCCGGGTGGCTGTGACCATCTCAGGGCTCCTCCCGGGCTGCAGCAGCTCACTGGGGTTATGGATATACAGTGTGGAATTGGGATGGGTTGTGTGAGGCTTGGTGTTTTCCAGGTAAAACTTCTCAGCACGGGATGGTAACTGGGGGGAATTTCACCTCCTGAATTTCCAGCTGTGCATCCCCCTCCTCAGCTCTGCTCCATGCCCAGGCAGAGGGTCCTTCCCAGCCACCCTCTCGGAGAGGAGGGGGGAAAACTCACCCAGTGCCAAAGAACTCCAGCTGAGGGTTTCGAAGCTTGCTGAGGTCCAGGAGTGAGAAGCAAAGCCTTGCACTGGAAAGGGCTGGGCTGCTTTAATTGCAAACAGAATTACTGGCCCTGCTTCTAAACGCCTGCGTTCCCAGCGTGGCTGCAACACCCCTGGATCCAAACCTGTCCCGAGCCGGCCCCATCTCCCAGCGACTGCTCCCAGCATCTGGAGAAGCAGCTTTGGGATGTTTCTGCCCAAGAACCAAAGCTCAGAATGGAGCAGGGAAGGGCTGAGCTGTCCTTCCTCCAGGAGCGCTCGTGCCGGGCCCCTTTGGGTGGCCAGAGCAGGCGTTTAAGAGATGTGTAGTGTGGCACTTGGGGACAGGGGTCAGTGGTGGCCTTGGCAGAGCTGCAGGAATGGTTGGACTCCATGGTCTCAGAGGGCTTTTCCAACCTGAATGATTCTGTGATTCCATGATTTAAGCCACATTCCCAGATCATAGAATGGATTGGGTGGAGAAGGACCTTAAAGCCCATCTCATCCCACCCCCTGCCATGGGCAGGGACACCTTTCACCCTGCTCCAAGCCCCGTCCAACCTGGCCTTGGGCACTCCCAGGGATGGGGCAGTCACAGCTTCTCTGGGCAACCTGTGCCAGGGCCTGCCCACCCTCACAGGGAACAATTCCTTCACCCTGACCCATCTAACCCTGACAGTGGGAGGCCATTCCCTGTGTCTTGTCCCTCCATCCCTTGTCCCAAGTCCCTCTCCAGCTCTCCTGGAGCCCCTTTAGGCACTGGAAGTGAAAGATCCCACCTCCCCATCTGTTTCTTGAGCCTCTGCACACCCACAGGGAACCCCCCCCCCAGTGGCATCTCCGTCCTTATCCCCAGGCTCATTCCCTGTCCCCGGAGCCCTCTGGCTCGGGCGGTTCCACCCGGCCGAGCTCCAGCTGGCAGTTCCATTTCTCTGGCTGCGTTAAGTGCCTGGCAGGTTACATTATTCTTTAAGTGAGTGAAGCTCTTCCAAAATTCATGTTCTCCCAGCAGTGCCCGCGGGCTGGCAGTGGTGAAACTGTGCAGCATCCCAGCCTGTGGTTCCCCATGACCTTCCCCAGTCACTGCTGTGGGATGCTGAAATTCCTATACAGGTTTTCACTGCTAAATATGGAGAAGTGGGG
The DNA here is from genome assembly GCA_035584735.1 of Pseudotriccus pelzelni. Taxonomy (NCBI): domain Eukaryota; kingdom Metazoa; phylum Chordata; class Aves; order Passeriformes; family Tyrannidae; genus Pseudotriccus; species Pseudotriccus pelzelni. The sequence continues at coordinate 232,419 of JAWMRA010000058.1, read as the reverse complement.
TTACAGCTTCGTCATTTCCTTGTATCCCATCAGCTGTGGTTCTGCTTATCTTCATCTAGAAAATAACGTGTTGATGTAGATCTACATAAAATATATTGATATATACAACATATACCTGTTGCTGATAGTTATTTCAGCTGAGGTCAAAGTACAGTCCCTCATTTCATCTGGGGGCTGGGAAATGCAATTAAAAGTTCTCTATTCTGCCAATAATCATTAAACAAGTGCTTTTATTAAGCAGGGCAGCTCCATTTCTGATTAGCATCAGCAGGACCCACAGGTGAGAGCAAGATGGCAAGTGATGGGACCCTGCATTAACTGGGCAATATCCTGCACTGGGACTTCTGTTCTGGGACAAAAAACTGAGGTGTTCCAAGGGTGTGTTGCAGGTTGGGGGGAGGAAATAGAAACTGGGATTTTTATATCCCAGAACCCCCAGGGCATCAGCAAAGTGGAGCTGGGACCTGCTCTGAGTCCTGTCCAGGAGCCACAGCCAAATCCCCGTTGCTGTTGGCTCCCAGTGCTCCAAAACGAGCATCCCTGGCTCCCAGTGCTCCAAAACGAGCATCCCTGGCTCCCAGCTCATTGCCCCACACCCCCAGTTCATCCCACTTCCAGTGCTCAGCCTCACTCAGAGCCCGAGCGGGACCCAAACCAGCACCAGTGCAGGGTGGGGGAGATGCCTCCAGCTTTCCTGCACGGCAGGAGGGGACATCAAAGGCACCAAACCCCTGCCTTGGCCGTGTCCTGCCTCGGCCGCTCTCCCCCCTCTCCCAGTTTGCATCATGGAAAATGATGGGGCTGCAGCCGAGGCCGCTGGCGCCGCTCCATGAGCCGCTCGGTCCCTCCTGCCTGCGGCGCCTGAGACACGAACACAAGTTCCTCCTCTGTCCTGGGAGGGGGCATTTTTCCCCTCCCTCCCCTGATGCTGCATCACTTCCCCTCTTCAGGAGTTCAGCTGCTCAGGAAACAAGGAAAGCCGGCGGAAGAAACCGCTGCGTTTTCCTCCTTCCTTCTTGTCCACCAGCCAGAACCAATTAAACCCACAGGAGCTCAGCTCTTCCCTCCTTCCCTTTTAATTTCAGACCCCCTGGCAAGAGGAGACATGATAAAATGTAAGATTAAATGCCTAATGCCTGGGATTTGGGATTACCGGGGCCAGGCTGGGCGGCTGGAGGTACAAGGATGTGTCTGGTTGCAGGGAGGTTTGGGCTGATGGTGCCTCCCCACATCTCCTCTCTCATCTGTGCCATCAGAAGGGCAGGGCAAGTGTGAAACCCCTGCCCAGATCCAGCCTGGAGGCGTCCCAGAGGGAAAGGAGTCGCTCCCGGGAGCAGCTCTGGGAGGGGATTTCTGTGCAGGGCTGGGGGGTGAGGGCCAAAATCCCCCCCCCACGGCAGCGGGTTGGGGGCCTGTGGGGCCAAGGCTCTTGGGTTTGGAGGTAACAGCACTGAATAACCCCTGTCACAAACCAGCCATACATCATCCTGCCATCCCATCTGCTCCTCAATCCGTAGGGGAGAGTTTCAGGCTTTGATGGCTGGAAAAGATGCTGCTGATTTATTCATGGCCACTTCCCACACATTAGCGTTAAGAGCTGTCCTTGCTCTCCTCTGTCTATGGAACCCACTCCAGTCCCTGCCTGGCCTTCCCTGGGAAGGTCAAGCACACTGAGATGCTCCAACCCAAATAATTTCCTGGAAATAACTGCTGTTCTGGATTTCCGCCCCCAGCATCCGACCTTTCCAGCGGGGAAGGAGAAGGATGCCCACAAATGTCCCCTCTCTGTTTCTCCTTCCTCTTGTTCTTCCCACTTAAAAGAAGAAATTGCAAAGATGGAATTGTGGAAGCTCTCCACAGCCTTCCTCCCAGCTGCTCCCAGCCCACACCATATGGCTGACAGGCTCTGCTCCTGCTTGCTTTGGGTGGAAAAATACCCTTTGGGTGGAAATGTGTCCTTTGGGTGACTCCCTGCCCTGTGTAAAACCCCTGGCCTCGGATGAGATCGCCAGCCTCAACTCAGTGAGCAGCCAAGGGTTCCCTGGACCTCCCCAGGGGAGAGAAAAGGAGGTGCCCGAGATAAACCCCCTTGTCTGAGCTGGTTTGAGGGAAATGAGTTCCCTGGAAGTTGCTGTTAAATGCCTGGGTGCTCCTGCCCTGGGTGCTCCAAACCCACCCCCCTGTCCAGCCCCACACCTCCACCCCATGTCCAGTTTGTCTCACCACCATCACCTTAAACATGACCAGGGCGCAGCTCTGGCCCTGCTGCCGGACTGGTGTCCCTGGGGAGTGGGAGAGGAAGGATTTGGGGGACTGTGCTGGGTTCTGGTGCTGTAGGGCTGAGACCCTCGGGGGCTGCTCTGCTCTGAGGAGTGTGGGAACATTCTGCATCCCCCCAATCCCTGGAAAGTGGGAGATGCTCTTCTTTGTGTGCAGTGGTTCCATGTCTGTGAGGTGCTGTGGGCTGGGGGATCGGAATCTGTCAAGGAAAGGGCTGCAAAGGTTGAGTTTGTATCCAGGGATGAGGCCAAATATTCCAAATCAAGAAAGCTTTGTGGCTGAGGTTGGGCTCCTCTCCTTTTCCGAGGGATCTCTCCCAAGTCCATCCCCCTCCTGAGGCCTCAGCTGCCTCCCTGCCTGCGCCCTGAGATGTTATTTGAGGCAGGGATGTGGATAAATGCAATAATGCTCCAGAGATGCTGAGATGCAGCTGATGGGCTGAGGAGCAGATAACTGTGTTAGTGCTGAGGCGCTGCCCAGGCTCCTCCTGCTCCTGCCTGACCTCGGGAACCAGCTTTGAAGCACAAGAAAAGTGCTGTGGATGTTGCACTGGGTGATTTTTTTTGAAATATTATTTTTATGACATTGCTAATTGCAGGTGAGGGGACATCTTCCTCTCGTGGCTGCCCCAGCACCCGAGTCCAGCAGTTTTCCTTGTGCAGTGGAGTGGGAATGTTCGGCTTCTGCGTCCCCAAAATGGGTATCAAAGCGTTTTGTGAAGGGGCCTTTGGTACAGGACGGCTCCACGTCCCGCTGGGGGAACAAGGACTGGGGACATTGCCAGATATTGTCACCTGTGCTGGGAGTGTCCCTCTGCCAGGCTGAGAGCAGGGGACAGCCCTCTCCCCCTGCAAGCTGCTGACGAAGGGCTGGTGCTAACGAGGGTGTGATTTAACGAGAGAGGGGACAAACAAGGAACAAGGGAGCTGCAGAGGGGTCGGGGAGGTGCGTCCCAGGCTGGGCTGGGGACGTGTGGAGGGCAGTGCTTTCCCAGTGTGCTCCATCCCTTCGATGCCTGGAGGGTTTCTGCAGCTGCAGACGTCACCCCATCGACCAAGTCCGTGAGCCGACAGTGAAGCTCCTGTTCTCCCCCTTCTGAGCTCGTTCCTGCAGTGATGAGCTCAGCAATTCAATTAAACGGGGTCTGAAACGCGTTTCCCTCGGTGTGTGTTCAAATTTGGCCCTGGTGGATCCCTGGGATCCCCCTGGGATTTCTCCTGTCGGATGAGGCAGCATGAGGACCCCTCACCTCTGCCCCGCACCACCCTTGTGCCATCAGAAACAGCCCAAATCCTTCCCTTCCTGCTCTGGCAAAGCAAGAGAGGCTCGAAAATACAAATTACCTCCCCCCCAACAAGAGCCATGTGGAGCTGGAAACATTATGGCTCATTTTGAAATGAAAAGGCAATCTCAGAATATTGCATTTTGGTGAGACATCCCATCCCAGCTTTAGCTGAAGCACTTCAGCTTTTATTTCTGTTACTTCAACATTAGCAAGCACTAATGCTTAGTAATTTAGGATATAACTGAAATGACAAACCAGAAAAAAAACACTTTGATGCAGAAAACTCAGTGAAATCTGGGGAAGAGCTGGAAGGAAGAGTCTTTTGGTGCATTTTGGGATAATCCTTCATAGGCAGTTCACTCTTCCCATCAGGAACTGGATCTTGAACCCCTGTGTGACCAAGCAAAGCAAGTGATAACCAGAGGGTGCTGCTCGAGTGAAAACCCCTCTCCTGAACACTTGTGGCTGCTTAAAGTGAATTCTGGCTGCACTGACCCCGGTCTGAGCCACCCACGGAGGTGCTGGGTATGTAAATGATGGGATCGAGCACCATCCAGTTAATGATTGTGTTCTGCTTTAAAGAGACACAGGGTGAAATTAAACCCACCTCAGATCTCCTCCCCTGTGCTGTCAGAGCTGGAAAGGCAACAGCCAAGTGGCTCCTGGCAAGTGCTGGCCCTGGGTCTCCAGCCTCTCTCACTCCTCCTCCTCTCCCCAAGTGGCTGCTGGAGCATGAGGAATGTAGACTCAGTGGGCAATGCCAGCTTCCCAAATATTTTCAGTCACATAAAACTCCACAGAGCTGTGCTTTGGCCTGGAGTTAGCGGCCTGATGTTCCCTTCGAGTGGAAAACGCTGGGATTTGGTTGTTTGTAGGGAAGAGGAGCTGGTTACACAGAGCTCTGCCCCCGCCAGCCCAGCCGGGCGAGGAGGGATTGCTTTACATGGCAGTGGAGGAGAGATCCCTAAATCAGATCCCACCTTATCTCCTGTACAAGTACCCTGGCTGGACAATAAAACACAGCATGACAGGATGTGTCCAACACCGGAAAAGTTCGCAAAACAGTAACATAAATCACCGGGAAGAGAAGAGGAGAGGCATTTAACTTACAGCTCTGGAGATGAATTAAAACTCGCTCGTTTTGTAAATTTGCTTAACTCGTATTAATCTGTGAAAATATGCAGCTTTTCTTCTACATGGAGATGGATGACATTTCCAGAACTCAAGTCTCGGGGCTTTTCCAAGTCCTTATTGAAAAGCCGGAGATAATTACTTTTGCAGGGACATAAAAGATAATGACTCCACATTTACAGAACATGATTAATAACAAGTCTGTTTGTATTTACAGTTGATTCACTTACCCCTGAAACGGGGCCACCTCCGAAGAAGCCCTTGGAGCTTTTATCCCATGGCGCTGGGAATCTGGTGTTGTGGTTATTTCCAGGCATCATACCAAAAAAATCTCTCTGAAAGCCACTTTGGGAAGATGCCGGCTCACCCCCCTCCTCCTGATGCCTTGTCCAAATCTCCTTCTCTGCCTGCCTTGGCTCTGGTAGATGGGGGGATGGTTTTTCCCCCTTATCCCTGCAGCAGTCTGGTGAATTTTGGGGAAGCTCTGCTCCACAACCTCCTCCCTGAGCCCTCTCCTCTCCCTGCTGTCACTTTTGTGCCCAGTGGGTTCTCTTCTCCTCTTCACTCCTCTGCTCCTCTGGAGGGAGGTGATCCCACTGTCTGCAAGGACACAGGAGGAACCTTCCCACTGGATGGAAATTGGATGGAAGCTGGATAGAAGCCCTAGTGCCTTGTAAGCATCAGCTGCCAGCAGCCTGGGAAGGGACTGAGGTGTGATTCCTCAGGCGGGGATCACTTCCAGCCACAACTCACCTCTCCCAGCCCGAGGGGTCGGGCAGTGTCACCGAGAGCGGACAAGCCCCGGCACTCCGGGCACATCCCTCAGCTCAGCCCTTCCTGCTGCCCAAAATACCTCTCCGGGCCGAGCCCTCACTCTGGCAGGCAGCGTTCCCTGCCCATCACCTCCAGCACAGGTCAGGAGCCACCTCTGCCAGGTTGGAGCCATCCGGGAGGCTCCTCTTTCCCCTCTCTGCCGACGGGGAAGGCTCCGCAGCCTCGCGAGCCGGTGCCAAATCCCGCTCCAACAGCTGTATGTTCTCCAGCATGAGTCATCCCCAGCCCGAGCTTTCAGCCTCTCCATAACAACATTCCTTCTCTCTGATCTCAGATCCTGGCTGTGATCACTCCCTGTCTAGTTCTCCTTCCTCCATCCACATGGTCCCTCCTGCCCAGGCTCGGTCCCCAGCCGAGGCAGCAGAGAGCAGAGGAGGCTTCGCCAGGATCATCAGAGCTCCAAACACGTTGGATTCAGATCCCCTCCCTCCCCCAAAATTAAGAGGAGGGCCTCAGCTACCATGAGATCCACCTTTTCTCTCTCTGAGTGATGTCGACTGTCTTTCAGACTCTTTTTGTTGTTCTTCCCCATCCCAGACGTGTCTGAAAGAGCCGCCACTGCCACCCTGTCCCAGAGCTTTGGGAAAGTGCTGACTCCTTGGTCCTGCTGTGCCATGGGCTCTGCTCCAGATCCTCCTCCCTGAGCCCCCTCCCCTCTCTCCACCATCACTTTTGTCTCCAGTGGGTTCTTTTCTCCTCCTCACCCCTTTGCTCCTACAAAGGGAGGTGATCCCACTGTCTTCAAGGAGACAGGAGGAACCTTCCCTGCATCCCCATCCCCATGTCCCCATCCCAGCAGCTTCCACCTCAGGAAGGGTGGAAGATCCGTGCTGAGCTCTTCCTCTTTTTTGTGAGCTTGTCCCCTGCAGGGTCCAGCTTTAACCCCTGGAGCTGCCCTCTCCCTTAATCCTGCCTCCAGCATGTCTCCTCACGGATCCCCAGGGAGACCAGCCCGCTCAGAGCATCATTGCTGCCCCGTGACTGGAAAGCTGCTGTGGAGCAGGATCCTGGGCAGGGATGGGCAGTACTGGAGCGTGGTGGGCTCTGCCAGCCCTGGGCTCTGCCAGCTGCCTGCCCTGCCCACGCTGCTGAGCCACCGACCCCTGCCCCGAAAGCCGCCGGCGCCGAGTTCCCACCGCTTCCCCCTCCGGCTCTTTGGCCGGCTCTGCCTGGCACAGGTACAGCCTCTGAATAGAAATCAGATTTTGCTCAAAAGCATTAATTTCTTCTGGATCATGGAGTGCCCAGATGGGTTCCAGTGGTAGCGAAGGGAGACCTTGAACGGCACGAGAAGCCAAAGTGAAATCCCATTTGTCCCTGGGCGGTTGGGTTTGTTGCCTGGATGAGGGAGGCACCGCTCTGTTCCAGCCATGCAGATGGCACCTTGGACCCACAGCCGTCATCCCTCTCCTTTCCCTTCACTCAAGCAGCTTCAAAGATTCCCAAAAGCTGTTTTAATTAAACCTGGCAGGGGGGAGGGAGAGCCAATCCCAGGCAGCATTCCTCCAGAACTTGGGATTTATTTCCCTCATCATCAACCTGCTGGACAACGCACCCCTGTCAGAGACAGGTGAGGAACTCAGTGTCCTGCACCTCGTTTCTGAGCTTTATCCCTAGAAACCTTTCCCAGGCAGTGCTCCCTGCCACAGAGACATCCAGCTGGATCCTGGACCTGCCTAGGAATTGTGGGGTGCCAGTGGCAAAGTCCCACAGGGAATTGCAGAGCTGTTTTGTGGCTCCCTGGGGAGAGAAGGGGTCTTGTTTGATGCTCCAGGGTTTTCCACAACCACAGGGAAGGGGAAACGTTTTTAATTAAAGGCTGAGAAAGAGCCTCTGCCTGCAGAACATCCCAGGCCTGGGAAGAGACAAGGTGGAATCTCCACAGGACTTACTGGGGTGGGAATGTGCTGGGAAAAGTTTGGATCGGCTGTCTCAGTGTGTTGGGATGTGCCACCAGTGGTTATAGCTGTGGGATGCTGCATCCCCTGTGGGAACTGGGGTGTGGGAATGAGGATGTGGGCACAGGGAGGCAGGGATGGGGATGTGAGCATGGGAGTGAGGGGATGAGGATGCAGGGATGGGAATGCAGAGATGGAGATGCAGGATATGGGGATGCAAATGAGGGGATGGGGATGTGGGGATGAGGGGATGGGAATACTGTGCCATGGTCCTTGGGGCTGACAGAGAGATCCGTTGTGTTTTTGGCGAGTTCAGAGGAGGAGAAACAAAGCGCCTGGAGGAGAAAGTGCCTCTGGAACCTGCGGTAGCGCTGTCTGGGGGGGCTGCAGCAAACGCCTCCACTGCCAGGATTAACGTGGGATAATGCTTTATCCCAACTGCTGAACTGCTTGTGCTGGAAGAGGGAAACCACTGCAGCCCCAGTCCTAGGGCAGGCTGGCCTGGCTGGAACCGGGATCTGCTGGTTCACTGCAGGCTGGGGGGCCGGGGGGCTGTGCCCAGGGGGTGGAGAAGGGTCTCTGGGCTCTGAGTGTTTCATAGGATCACGGAATCATGGAATGGTTTGGGTGGGAAAGGACCTCAAAGACCATCCAGTTCCAACCCCCAAGCCGTGGGCAGGGACACCTTCCACCGGAGCATCGCCGGAGAGCGGGGCCCATCCTGCGGGGGGGTCTGGGGTCCCCGCTGGGCGAGGGGACCCGCGAGCGGGGCGGAGGAAGGATCCCAGCCCTGCCCCCTCCATCCCCCGCCGCTCCCCGGCCCCGCTCGGAGCCGGGAAAATCCCAAATCCCACCGATCCCGCGCGGCGATCGCAACTTTCCCACGGCCGGGAAGCATCTCCCGAGCCCCTCCGGAGCCCCCACCGGGTGGGGCACGGGGGGGTCCCGTCCCGTCCGCGTCCCCCCCGCCCGAAGCCGCCGCGCTCCGCCCCCCGCGGGGCCGGGGCGGGACCCGGGGCCGGGCGGAACCCGCCGCCCCCCCCGCCCCGAGCACAGACGTCCCGGCGGCGGCGAGCGGGGAACGGGGAATCGGGATCCCACCGCCTCCCGCCGCTCCATGGCCCCGGCCGCGGCGGCGGAGCCCAGAGCCCGCCGCCCCCGGGGCACCGGCCCCGGCCCCGGCTCGGAGCGGCGGCCGCCGGTGAGTGCGGGGACAGCGGGGCACGGGCGGGGCGGCCGCGGGGGGGACCCGCGGGGGACACGGGCACGGACACGGACAGGGATGTGGACACCCGGCACCGGCCGTGCACATCCACATCACCCCGGGCACACGGGGTGCATCCCGCCCGGGCGCCCGCGGGCACGGAGCACCCACGGACGCGGAGCATCCGCGGGCACCGGGAATTCGTGTGGGCGTTCGTGGGCACCGGGCACATGGGGACACCCAGCACCCGCGGGCACGCAGCACCCCGCTGGCCCCGGGCACCCACAGACAGGCCCTGGGCACCCAGGGGGGGATCTGGGCATTCATGGGCATCCACGGGCACCCAGCACCTGCTGGCACCGGGCACCCACAGGCATCAGGAACCCGCACCGAGGACCCGTGTGCACCGGGAGTCCAGGAGCACCCAGCACCCACAGATGGACCCTGGGCAATCCAGGGGCACTGGGCACCCACGGGCACCCAGCACGCAGGGAAAGACACCAGCAACCCACGGGCACGGAGCACACACAGACACAACCCCACACAATGCAGGGACACGGCCAGGTGTGCACAGATGTGCACACACACACACTCGTGTGCAAGCCCACACATGGGCACGCACACCCTCACACAGCCAGAACCCGGGAGCGGGGCACAACTCCCCAAATCCCAGCACTTTGTGCACTTCCCGAGGCTCCTGGCAGAGGGTTGGGGCAAGGAGCGGCCCTGCAGCTCAGCCCCACGGAGGGTTTAATGTAGACACTGGAGAGAGGAGAAGTGGGTGGAAATTATCCCAGTAGCTCCTGGAATTTGGGATCAGGAGGGCCTGTGGGCACAGGGGTCTCAGCTTTGTGATGTGGAGGGGGGAACAACCACAGCAGGACCCACAGCTCCCTCACCTCCAGGCGGGTTTGGATCCTTGTTCATGAAATTAGGGAGATGTGACTTCTGCAGGGTAGAGAGTGGGGGAGATGGGGCGTTTAAAAAGCAGGAGGCAAGAGTGATGCCAGCTGGGAATACAGCTGGGAATTCCATTGCTTGCAGGCCGAGTGGGATGTGGGTCTGTGGGATGGGAGGAGGTGGGATCTGTGTGTCTGTACACACTGGGTAACTCGGGCCGTGCCTGGGAGCAGGGAGGACTTGGCAGCCCCCCGGACTCCAGCCCTCCCTCCCTCCACGCTGGCAGGGATTTTTCAAAGGAGCAGCAAGGGAAGGTGCCAAATTCAGGAAGAGTTTGGTCCTAATTCCCTGGAAATCCCAACCTACGGATTTTTTTTTCTCCTCTCCTTCCTTTTCTCTTGGCCGTGAGGATTTGCAAGGTGCCGGGTGCCCAGCCATCCTGCACTGCTTCCCAGAGGCAGGAATTCTCCCAGGAAATCCCCCTGAGCCCCCCACTCCTCCCCCTCCTCCAAGTGAGCAAAGAGCTGCCATTAGAAATCCGCTCTGTTTAAATTTAGATGCCTGCATTATCTTGAATTTGGATTTATTAATTATTTGCATCTGGTTCCTATCAAAAAAGAAGTTGAGCAATGCAGATGTCCTGATTTCGGCATGGGCTTGGGGGAAGAAACACCAAATCCGCGGCGTTTCCATTGTCTCCTTAAACAATGGCCCATCAGAACAGCCGGGAATTACGATCCCGATCCCATCGCGGGGGTCTGACACGAGTTAAGCGTCACGCAAGTTGCGTGAGCTCCTCTCCATGGGTGACTGCGGCTCATTTCCCAGCCGGAGAGATTAGTCTAATTAGCAGAGCAAATCTGGGTAAGGCAGGCTCTGGTAATTAGTAATCAGTGGGATGTTTCCACGCACTTTCTTTGCCCGAGGGGTAGAGAGGAGTTTAGAGCATGGCCCCGTTTTTTGGGAGCAGGGAGGACTTTGGAGAAGTCAAGGTGAATGGAGGTGCTGGTGGCACTGGTGGCTCTCACTCCTCACATCCCCTTTGCCCATCAGGACCTTCTCACATGGGGGAGCCCAGGGGTGGAAAGCAAAGGGACAGACCTGTGGCACCCCAAACCACCCCAGCACCCCCTTTCCCTGTAGCTGCTTGTCCGGGATCGTATTCCAAGTGACAGCGGTGGCCCTGGTGGCTCCTGGCTGTGTTCTGGGATGTGTGACCTGAAGATGGAAGCTGGCATGATGCTTCTCCACAGCCTGACCGGGTGTGGAGGTGATGCCTCTGTCAGCAGGTGCTTGGTGGAAGGGGTTGTGTTTTAACACTTCCTCTATCCCATACTTCCACCTGGGAAAACCAGGAGGAAAACTACTGTGGAGAGAGGAACAGGGACCTTTGGGTCATCACTCTTGGGCTCTCCTGTGGTGTAGCAAAGGTGAAAATCTATCACAACCCCAGGGAAAACCAGGGGTGAGACCCCCCAGCACAGGACCAGAAGGTGATTCCCGCTGGGAAAGGGAGATAATCCTTTCTTCTATGAGGGAACTTAATTATGATTGATTAACGGGTGTCCCCAGCTAAAGCTGGAGCTGGAGAGACAGCTTTTGTCACCGCTTTGGGAACACGCTGGTGCCGGGGTCACACAGGGAGGTTTTATCCCTCGGGAATAAGCACAGGGGTGGCTTTGCAGCTCCGGACTGGGAGCTGCTGGTGGGTGCTGGGGTGGTGAGACCCCACCAGGAAGATGCCCAGCAGCTTCTTCCCCTACTCCTTCCCTCTGGAGATCTTTATGTGTAGCCAAGGGGAGGGAATTTGAAGTGAGGAAACGGGGAAGGCAGGAGGCACCACACAGGTGGGAGCGCGGGGTCGGGAGGATGAGGGATGCACCGCACACCGGGACTGCTGCTGCTTTCCTGCTTTGCCTCTCCTCCAGCCGGGATGGGAGGTGGGATGGGAGGGGAGCTGGTGCCTGGGTGCTGCTCCCGTGGTCCCTCCTGCCCCGTGCCGGGGGCGGCGTTGGAGGTTGGGCTGAAAGGGAGTTATTTTTAAGCTCCACGTCTCGGCGCAGACTGTCATTCCCATTCTCCCTACCTTCCCGGTGGGTGGGGGAGCAGGGGGGGGCTCCAGCAGCTCGGCAAACAGCCTTGGACCCAGAAGGTCGTGGCTGCCTGGGTCTCTTTTCCCTGCCAAGGAGGAGTTTGGGGGAGCTCAGTCCCCACGGGCTCCCTGGGGCTCGGAGGAGGTGGAGGGGGCTGTGCTGTGCACGCCGCTTTGGGGGTGGCCTTTGGACACTCTGAGGGCTTTGCTGTGTGCTTTCAAAATCAGTTTATTCCCAAAATCAGGAGAGAGGCTTTAAAGTGACAATATTTTAGGAAAACGAGAGGGGAAAGGAGATGCTTTCTGTTTGCTGGGCATTTCTTGGGTGTTTCTTACATCCAGGGCAGGTCCCCGGGGTGATGTCCCATGGAGGATCCACAGGGTGGGATCCTGGGTGCAGGATGGAATTGCAGCCTGGAGCAGGGCAGGACAGCAACGGGAATGTTCTCCCTGGGGAGATGCTGGGTGTTAAATCCCCTCTGTGCGGTGGAGGCTGTCCCACCCCAAAGCCCTTCCCAGATGTGAGCCAAGGAAAATATAAAGCTCCTGGAAGGATAACCTGGCGAGGGGGATAAACCTGCAAAAGGAAGTCCTTCAGAGCTGCCTGCCCTTTGCCCTTTTCCAGGAGGTGTTTTTGCAGCTCTCCAGCCCATCACCGAGCTGGGTGGCACCTCCTGTGGCACAGCACCAGGGTGGCACCACCAGGCGCCAGCACTGCCCCTCACCCCCCGTCCAGAGGGAGATTTTGAGGCAAAATGTGATTTTTGGGAGCCTGGCACGATGCAGATTCAAGCTGGCAGTGTGGCTGGGGCAGAGGCAGAGAATCCCCGGGACACCTGCAAGAGGGACCCTTCCCAAATTCCACTTTACCTCCATCCAGCTCCTCTGCTGTCAGATGTGTTGGGATTTAGTGTCAAATTTTAGGAGCGTCAGTCTGCGAAGGCGGTTGGAGAGGATTGAGGTGGGAGGGTGGAGCCACTGAGGTGCCTTCGTGCTGGGGGGGATTACAGAAATATTTGGGTTTATTTTAATGCCAGGCTTATTGCAGGGATTGGGAGCTTAACCTGGCAGCAGAGCAGCGCTCATCCCACTCTGGATGGCGTTTACAGTTCCACACCATCATTCCATGCTGGCTTTCCTCTCCACCGGGAATCAGAACCTCAAAGCTGGTCCCAGTGAGCCGCTGCCTGTGGGCTGGAGGGAGCTGGCCGGGAATACCTGCCTGTCCCCCTGCCCTGGCAGCACCCCCAGGACCCCCATTCCTGCACTCCAAGTGCAAGTCTGATGCTGCTGCTCCAACGCATTCCCGGGAATGCAGCAGCTGCGGGGTGCAGGAGGGGATGGCAGCGCTGAGTTTTGTATTTCTTTTCTTTTTTAATTTTTTTTTTTTTTTTTTGGAAAGGGCTTATGTAACCTTGGGGATTCTATTAATAAAAATAATGGTTTTGAACTCTGGGAACAACCAGCCCCAGCAATGAGCAAGGAAATGCTCCAAGTTCAGAATGCAGCAGCAGGGAGATAAAGGACAGGCATTCCGGGCAGGAATAGTGGCCAGAGGCTGTGCAGGAGGAGAAGGGATTCCCTGCCTGAAGGCAGATCATCAGGATCTGCCTGTGCCTCCTGTCCTACACCCCCCTGTGCCCAGGGAAAAAGGAGAGGAGGTGGGAAGGGGCTTGTATGGGTCTGGACCCCGTGAGTGTGGGCTGGGTGGACACCTCTCATCCTCCTCCACTCATTTTTAAACATCCCGGATCCCTGAGTTGAACCCCAGGCTGCATCCAGGGCAAAAGTGTGGGAAGAGCAGCCCAGGTGAACATCACCTGGACCCAAAGTGTTGCCCAGGATGGGAGCTGGGAGATGCTCGAGGCCCCCATGGGTGGGATTTGGGGGATGTTCCCCACAGGCAGGACCTGGGGGGTGCTCATAGTCCCCAGGGGATGCTCATGGTCCCTGTGGACACTGGCCTTGGCTCCACAGGGGCTTTGGGGGGAAATGTTAGAGGAGATAACAGCAGATTTGGGGTTAAAGAGATGCATCTGAGGCTCAGGCCCAACACAGGAGTTGGCTGTTGTGTGTTCAGTGTGACTTTGGGGTCATGAGCCCCGGGGGGGTTCATGTTCTCCCCCCAGTCAGTGCCAAGAAGCCTTTGTTCTTCTCTTGTGATTTAGGGGCTCTTTCTCTTTTTAATCCCTAAGTAGCCAGCAAGGCATTTAAAGGGTTTGCTATAACATTAAGAGAGGTTAAAGATAAGGTGGCAATCAGAGAAAGCTGGGACATAATCTAAATAAGGGCGTTTGGAGGCAAAAAAACCCACAGTCTTGGGATGTGTTCAGTGTCCAGTTGTTTCCCTTTAATACCAAAATATTTAAAACCTCATTTTTCCATTCAGGGTGAACATTGCTTTAGGTTTATTGTGTTTCCCCTTTTGCCATGTGGGATTATCAGCTTGTTTCCCAGAAAGGCTTAACACTCCCCTCAGCAGTGGCCTGGGGTTTGGGCTGGTTTGTTTGGGACTTTATTTTATTTTTGTTTCCCCCTTTAAATCTCCCTTATTCAAGTTGTCACAGCCTGACAGCCTTGTGCCAGGAACACACTGTCATCCTGAAACTCATATCTTTAATTCCTTCCCTCTGATGCTAATAACACCTTAAGATGATTAAGACTTGGGGAGGGGGGGAGGAAAGGATGTAACATCTTATTTTTCTGCTTTTTGGATGCTGGTCACTGACTCTCAGCACTTCATTCATCTCGGGGAGTAAAACTGGAGCGGTCACCCCCTTCCTGCCAGGGGTTCTCCTTGGGTTTAGTCCCTGGATTTTAATCTCTGAATATCCACGACCAGGTATTGTCCAAACACTTTCCTTGTCAACTGGAGATGCAGTGGTGGGACAAGCCCCCTGCCACAGCATCCCTTGGCTGGGGGCCACCCTGCAGCCCTCTCTGGGATGTCCCCAAGGGCAACATTCCCATGGTGTGGCAGTGCCAGGAGATGCAGGATTGGGCTCGGACGTTCCATCCTGCCCCAGCGCTGGTGCCAGCCATGGCTGGGCTCGCAGCGTGAGCGACACGAATTCCTGTCACCAGGAGGTTATTTATGTTTTTTTAAAGATGCTTTTGGTCTGGGACGTGTTCAAGGCGTGTTTTTGGCTTCCCAAAAGTGTCGTGGGGCAGCGCTTGTCCCGTGCCCAGCTGACACTTCCCGCTGGGCTGGGCACCAGCTGCTTTGGGCAGCAGCTTCCACACCTTTTTGCTCCTCTAGGAAATAAAGGTGTTGGATAAAATGAAACACTGGTAATCCCTGGATGTGGAGCTTTATTCTGGTGTGTGCAAGGGCAGGACCCTGGGGCTGCAATGAGCTGGTCAGGGGAAATAGGAGACAGCAGTAAATCTGGAAAAACACTTCTTTTGGCTTGAATTCCCTGTGTGTGTTGGGTTGGTGGGTCCTGTGGTCTGATGAGTCGTTCAGGGCTGATGGGGCGTTGGTTTAGGATTTCAGGTTGTGCTTGGATCACAAGTGGGGCCTGATCAGGGAGGGCTCTGGGTGTGTCTGTGTCAGACCTTTGGGTTTCCCAGTGTCCCTGTGCCATTCCGTGTCCCCAGTACCCCAATACTCCCAGTGTCCCTGTGTTCCCAGTACCCCCACACTCCCAGTGTCCCTGTGTTCCCTGTGTTCCCAGTACCCCCACACTCCCAGTGTCCCTGTATTCCCTGTGTTCCCAGTACCCCCACACTCCCGGTGTCCCTGTGGTTCCCGTGCTCCCTCTCTGTCCCTGTGCCCCCTTGTGCTCCCACCATCCTCACCTTCCCAGTGTCCCCATGTTCCCCATGCTCCTGCCATCCCCATACTCCCAGCACTCCATGGACCCCCACTCGGTGACACCCCCTCACCTTCTCCTCCTCCCGCCCCGCAGGAAGAGCGGCCGAGCCGGACGAGACGATGACTGCGGAGAGCACGGAGACCAACGTGCCCATGCGGGAGCCGGAGCCGGGGGGGCCCAAGGCTCCGGTGCCCCCCGTGCCCTCTCGGCGCCGGGGCCGTCGCCTGCGGCGCAAATCGCCCCCCGAGAGCCCGGTGAAGGGGCAGCTCCGCATGCGCTCGCCGGCCGGAGCCTTCGTCATGGTGGGCATCTCGGTGGTCCTGGTGGGCATGACCATCGCCGTGGTGGGCTACTGGCCCCACCGGGGGCACGGCGGCACCGGGGCCGGTGCGGGCAATGCCAGCGTGGCTGGGGACATGAGGAGGGAGGTGGCGGCCGCACGCCACGGGCCCCACAGCGAGAAGCTGAAGCTGATCGGCCCCGTCATCATGGGCATCGGGCTCTTCATCTTCATCTGCGCCAACACGATGCTGTACGAGAACAGGGACATGGAGACCCGCCGGCTCATGCAGAAGGGGCTCTACGGCCTGGCCGGGGGGCTCCCCGAGGGTGCCAGCTCTGAGGACGGGCACTGCCACCGCGGGGACGGCCCCAAGGCCAACACCGAGTGCGTGGAGGGCTGTTACCAGGTGGACCTGTCCTGCCAGCCCTGCCCCGGCCCTGGCACCAAGTGGTCCGACTGCTACGGCCCCAACCGGCTCCAGGCCATGGCCGAGTTCCTGCGGCACCCGGCGGGATCCCCGGCGGCCTCCCTGCACAGCCTGCGCTCCGGCACCTCCGCCGAGGCCAACCTCGGCCTCCCGTGCCGTGCCGGGGCCGAGTCCCTGCTCTGCTCGGCCGTGGGCGCCCTGGCACTGCCCGTCATCAAGCTCAACAACTGCCTGCTGGACGCGGCAGCCCGGGGGGCTGGCGGGAGGGTGGGCCCTGCCGAGCATCCCTCCGAAACTCCACGGCCCTCCCGGGCCTCGCTCTCCGTCGGGGACGGCGTCACAGCCCGCGGCCAGGATTGCCGTGGTGGTGGTGGTGGTGGTCACACCGTCATCGACATGGATGGCGGGTGCCCCGGTGCAGAGCTGGTGGCGGCAGGTCTCAGCCCCGACGCGCAGCTTCACGCCCCGGGACACTCCAAATCCCTGGACCTCGGCCGGCCGGGGGTGCTGCTGGTGGCCCCCATGAAGGACCGTAAGAACCGGAGCTGGCCCCGGCTGGACCACGTCAGCCTGGTGGGCTACGCCAAGCTGGAAAGTACCGGCGAGTCCTCGGACCGGCTGCTGGAGCCCAGTGAGCCCCCGAGCCGGGCAGAGCCCCGGCCCAGCTCCTGGGTGGTGGGCACGGAGCAGGGCACGCAGGTGTGACGTCCCTGGGGACCCTGGCATCACTGTCCCTCATCCTGGCCCCCAGAACCCACCAGCGGCCCCGAGACCCCCTATCCAGGAGGGGTTCGTTTTTAAGCAGATGCCAAGAGGAAGGTCCTGACATGCTGCTCCAGGGGGAGGACTCGCCTGGGGTGGGATGCCCTTCCCAGCAGATGCCCTTGGCCTTACAAGCCCTTCTCCTGGTGGCTTTTCTGGAGAAACCCCCACCTTGAGGCGCAACAAAACTGTGGGATGGGGATGTGGGGGCAGGTGAAGCCTCGCCAGCCCCTGCAGCACTTTATTTCAGTGGGGTTGGGGTGGGGGGGATGTTCTGGGGGGTGGTGGCCCCTTGTCCAGTCTCGCCCCACCGGAAAATTTGCTTGCCCAGAGCACGTAAGCCCGACAGGGCTATTAAATATTACCTGGATGCCACGTGGTCCTGCCTCGCCTCCTCCTGTTCCCAAGGGGTGCTCAGGGTGGGCAGTGCCAGCAGAAGCCGGTCCAGAGGGTCTCCAAGACCTTGTGCCCCCACCCAGGCTGTGCTGGAGAAGGGATGCTCCATAACAAGCGGCTGAATATTTGCAGGATGAGGTGATAGGCTCAGGGTTTGGGTTTTGTTTTTTTTGGAGAGGAGGGATGCAAAAGGGATGCCCAGCGAGCTGCGGGCAGCAAGTGAGGTGCTGCTGGCAGCAATTCCCAGAGCCTGTCTGTGCATCCAGGTTTATTGGCGCTGGCTTTTGGTGGGATGAAGGATGCAGGAGGAGGGGTGTGAAGGGACAGTGAGGTAGGTGAGTGTCAGTGCTGGTTTTGCCAGATCGCCAGATCCTGTTTGATGCTGTCACGTTATTTGGTGCCCTTTGGATGCAGAACAGGAGCTGCACACAGTGAGGCCAGAGAGGTGGGAGCTGGGGGTTCATCCCATCCTCTTCTGCTCCCTGTGGCTCTGGAGGCTGAAATATGTTTTATCTGCATGAAATGTTTGGGGGTTTTTATTCCTGTCTCTCCTTCTGCCTTTCTCTGGCCTGAAGTGAGCACAGAGCATCAGACCTTGCCAGCTTCGGAGCCAACATCCTTCTCCAGACCAAAACATCCCGGCAGAAGGGCTGGGGAATTTGCCTTTTCTGGCAAACCCCCCTCTTTTCTCAAAGTGCAACCCCCCACAGTGGGTTTTTTTCTGCTTTACAAAGAAGAGCTGTCTCTGTTTCCCTCACAAAGAGGTCAGAACCAGCTCCCCCTGTGCAGGGGCTGACGGCTGCGGTTTGGGGCCGGTTGCATCCCAAAGGATTCGCTGGGAGCGATACCAGCCCACAGCTCAGCTATTTATTTGGCTGCTTAATCTCAACACTATTTAGGCACTGGTTCAGGGCAATAAACAGCAACAAGAAAAAGTCACCGGTGGGGTCTGCCCCAGAGCAACATCCCAGGGGAAGGGCCAGGAGGTTGTTTTTGTCCGAAAATAACTTTTTATTTGGGCTCAACCAGCTGCAGCCAGACTCAGGCCGGGCCCTGGGCCATGATTTGGGAACCAGCAGCAAGAAATTGGAGCCTGAAGCAGCACAAGAAGCTGCACCAGGAGCTACTGGGGGTTTTTGTTTTCATTTTTTTCCCCTTCATTTTTTGGCTGGGGCTCAGCCTGACTGTGGGAAGTGGCTGGATCACAGGGGAACCTGCCTGGACCATGTGCCCACTCCAGAATCCTCCTCCTGCCCCATCCTCCTCCTGCCCAGCTCAGCAGTGTCCTCCAGGGAGGCACTTCTGAGCCACGTCGGGATTGTTTCAAAATGCAGAGCTGCTTGATTAATTAATCTGGCAGGGTGAGATGACCCGTGCCTTCTCCAGGGAGAGCAGCATCTGTGCATCCCTCACCTTCAGCTCCAGCTGTGGACACCGTTTCCAGAGAATCTGTGGGATTTTAACAGCGCTGGATTCAGAGGATGGATGCTGTGGATGCTGTCCCCACAGTGTGCTGGGAATAAACTGGGCAGCAGTGGGGCTGGGTTAGAAAAAAAATTAAAAGAGAAAGTAGAAACATCCCCCCCGGATGGATCCCTTGTCTGAGCCTGCTCGGCTGCAGAGGTGGGAAGTGGAACCGTCCTGGAAGCCCTGGAGATCTCTCACTGTGCAGCCTGTGAAGAGCAACGCTGGGTGGTCTGTCCTGCCCAGGAACAGGCTGGATACACTACAGATTAAATGTCCAGCTGTTCTCACCCACTGGAATATCCCATCCCGGGAGGTGCCCACTGCAGGAGGAGATTCCTGCCAGCAGAAGAGACACCTTCATCCCCCCGGGAGGGGCTGCAGGTTGCAGGGGGTTTTTTAACACCCTCCAAGTCTTCCAGACAGCTCCACAACGAGCTGGGCCCAAGGATTGTGCAGCTCCGATGGGGCAGGGTCGGTGCCAGCCCAAGAAATGTCCTGCACAGGGACAAAAACGGGGGCATGGAGAGAGAAAGGCCGTGCCAAAAAAAACCCCACATCAGCTCCAAACAGCAAAGGATTCAGACCCAAACCCTGCAGCGCAACAGCCACGGGCACCCTAAATCATCCACAGCTGGGGACGATCAGCTCCCACCCCACAGCTGATGCTGCTCAGCCCTCGGGCTGGTTTGCAGCCCTTCCTGCCCTCCCTCTTCATCCTCTCGTGGTCACAGCCATGAGCCTGCTTGGCCGAGGGGCCCTTCCTTAAGATTTAAGGTCTGTGGGAAGGAGGGGGCCCTGCTCCTGGCTCTGCACTTGCAGCACCGCCAGGGAACGCCGAGGCTGCGGCGTTATTTGGGGTGAGCGATCGCGGCCATAAATCTGCCGAGGTGTTGGGAAGACGAAGCGCCGGGGACAACGTGACCTGTGTGGGGTGACGGTGCAGCTTAAAGATGACCCTGGTGGGTGTGGGGAGTTGAAAAACCCCTGTGACCTTTCGGCAGAGTACACGGGGTGCTGCTTTTTGTTGCTTTATTTAAAAAAACCCAAGGTGATAATGTGATACAAGACACCTCTCTGCTTTAACGAGCCAGCACCGAGCCGAGGGCATCCATCCTGACGCTTCCCAGTATCCGAGGGAGCCGGGATGTGGCTGGAGCTGGGGTGGGTTTGGGAGCAGTTGCTTAAATTTATATTCTTTTTTCTTTATTTTCTGTGGGGTCATCCTGCACAGGTTCACTGGCACCCCAGGAGCTGCAGAAACGGGCTGAGCAATGTGGGATGATCCCCCTGGGGCTGGTCCAGGAGGGATGGGATGGGATGAGCTGAGCTCCACAGACAGAGTCCTCCCAGTGCTCAGTCGTTGCGTGGCAGGAGCTGGAGCCCAAATCTCCAGCTTGGGGTCTGTTTGGAACCACTGGGGGCAAAACGGGGGAAGGAAAGGAAAGGAAAGAAAAGGAAAAGGAAGGGATGCCCACAGGCTTGCAGGTGTCCTGCAGTGGTGCTTTCCTGGGGGGTTGGGGATAGAGCAGGAATGAACCCAACACTGTGAGATGGGAGGTCAGTCCCTGCCTCTGGCTCTGACTTCTCCCTCGTGCTTCAGTTTCCCCAGAGAAGAAGCCCAGGGCTGAGCTCGGTGTGTCCTACCTGGCCTGTGACAAATGTAATTCCTCCCTTTCCACCCTGTTTATCCCAGGCATGAATCCCCCTGGGCTCTCCCAACTGGAAGTGATGGAGTCACCCCACTGGTGCAATTCCCCCTGGAGCCCTCAGAGCAGCCTCGACCTGAGGGCACTGCACTGACCCCCTGGGAACACAAGTGGCTGCTGAGCCCCTGAAACGGGAGGAACAACCCAAAAATAGCCCAGGGCTGGAACAAGCTGGAGTTTGAATGGGAACTTTCTCCTCCCGGTGTGACAGCCGCTCCTCCAGGATGGAGGCATGAGGAAGGACCAGGGATGGGTGATGAAGGGAAATGGCTTTTGTGGCTCCTTCCCGAAGGATGGGACCTCCAAGAGGGAATCATTGCCTCTGGTGTGGGATCTGGGGGCTGGAGCTGGCACAGGGCCACCCCAGAGCTGGGACTGGGCCCCCCGGGAGCTGTGGGGAGCTGCTGCCGCCTCCTGCGGGGCCAGGACAAGGGCTTGGGCTTTGGGGTTTTATTTATTTGCATCTGCATTGCCATGGTGTTTGTTTGTCTAATATTTTCCCTTGCTCGTAGCCAGGCAAAATGCCACAGCAAAGTTACCACACACACACACACACACACCCTGCTCTGGCTGTCAGGGGGGTAACCCTGGGCTTGGGACACCCACCCAGAGGGGCTGGAATGGGGGAGCTGTAAGGAAAAGCCTTTCCAGGTGTGGTGGTCTCCCGGTTGACGGCCCCAGGGCTGCGTGGCTGAGTGTCATGGGGGGTGTTTGCCGTCCCTGTGCTTGTCCCTCAGGGAAAATGAGCTGGAGACACAATTCCCCTGGGAATTTGGGGTGGAGCTGCAGTGTCTGTTGTGCTGGGGATGTCCCTTCACTGGTGATGGCAACGCTCCTGCCCAGCAAAGTGTCGTGTCTTGGGTGGATGGGCCGTGTGGGAGCAGGTCCCACCGATGTCCCTGCGGTGTGTCCGTGACAGGGACGGGCTGGGAGCCCCTTGGGGACCATTGTTAGCCCGGAGTCCCCTCACCACGAGAGTCCAAGAGCTGATGATGGCATTTCTGCCAGGACACACTGATGCAGGGCACATCCCCACATTGCCATGGGAGCTGGGAGCTGTGGGATGAACTGGGACCAGCTTGGAGCTGTTCCCTGAGCGATGCTAAAGTGGGGACACAGCTGATGCCTCCTTCTGAGCAAGGGACTGGCACCCCAAAGTGCAGCTGAGCAGAGGGATGAAGCCATTTCTCGGTTGTTTTACCCCAGACACGCTGGTCTGGGGGCTGTGGTCCGTGCCTGGCCGTCCCATCACACCAGGGTGTTGTCTGAAGGCATTGGATGCTCTACAAGCCCCAGCTCCCTGGGACAGGGCTGGTTTTGGCATGACCCTGAGGGGGTTGGACAGGACAGGAGCCACAGCTTGTGCTGGCCCAGGGAGATGATGTGACACACTCAGCTCTGCTGCAGAGCTGGGAGTAAATTATGGGAGTAAATTATGGGAGCAAATCACAACCCTGACACGTTACGGGAAAGCAGCTCCAGTGGTGGCAGGTTCCCAACTCTCCAGGGTCATTTTCTGGGGCTCCTTTTGTAATTTTGGCTTTACAGCATGTTCAGATTTAATACTTGGAGAGGCCTGGCAGCAAAGAGGCCCTGGGCAGGCTGGGAGAGGTGATGGCTGTGTCTGGAGCGATGGGAATTCATGGTGCTTTCAGTATCTGACACCGGCCGTGTCCCCCTTCCCTTTCTGCCTCTTGGGGACACTGAGGCACGGGGGGTGGTACCACAGCAGCCCCAGGACTGCTCCTCCCAGCCAGTTCCCAGTCTCCAGCAGCTCTAACTGGGCCAGCTGGCTTTTGTTCTCCGTCAGGCTGGTGGCCAAGATGCCCTGTCAGCTTTCTGCTCCGTGTTTCTGTGCCTCCTAAAGCTGCAGCAGCCAGAAAAAAAAAAATGAGACCAAAAAAAAAAATAGATGGATGTGACATTTTCCCCCTGCTCCAGTTCAGGCATGTTCCCTCGGGGCTGGGCAGCAGCTGCTGAGCACAAACCTCACCTGGGTGGATTCCAGATCTCAAAAGAGAGGTTTTATATCA
This sequence comes from Pseudotriccus pelzelni, assembly GCA_035584735.1. Lineage (NCBI taxonomy): Eukaryota > Metazoa > Chordata > Aves > Passeriformes > Tyrannidae > Pseudotriccus > Pseudotriccus pelzelni. The sequence continues at coordinate 209,903 of JAWMRA010000058.1, read as the reverse complement.
AATGATGCTGCTTTAGGGAAAACTCTGGGAATCCCTTCTGGCCCTTTTTTTGGGGGGGGGGGTGACTTTGGTCTCACACGTGGCCCCACTAGGAGCTGCTTGAAGGGTCTGAAGGCACCAAGAGCCCAGGAAAACGCTGGTGGTGGAACCTGGCACGGGGCTGGGAGAGCTCTGGCACTGCCACAGCTGCATCTGGGGGGCAGTGGGTCTGGTTTAGGCTGGGAAAACCAAATTACCACAAAGCCAGGCTGGGGAGAAAGATGTGGAGGAGGGTGAGAAGGAAAAAAAGGCTTCAGGGCCAGGGAGAGAGTTTTGTTTGAAAATTTATTGAAAAATTCAATACAAGAAGCAATACTGAACACTTAGGTCTGTCTAAACGCTATAGCAACTTTCCCTTTGATTCACTATGAAAATCCAAAATAACTGCTCCCATCACTAGTTGATCTAGAAAGATTTGCCAACTTTAAAAGTTCCTATTTTTATAAAGAAGAGTGTAAATGCCTACCCTAGACAATTCACAATTGCCTTAAAAAAATTTTACAAAGCTCCTTCATCTTCTCAACTAAATTATTTTCTTTATTTTTACTTTTTTTTTCTTCTTTTTTTTTTTTAACAAGTTGCACCTCTAAGGCTGGGACACTACCACCTCTTAAGGTAATTGTACAATTAGGAAAATCAGCAAACCACAGTTTATTAAAACCAGAAATCAGTCAGTCCTTTGCTAACACATCTCTGTTGGTCAGGGATTGCTATCGGGCAACCGAAGCCACCGTTCCAGTTTAATGGAGGAGAACAGGAGCTCCTGGCCTTCCTTTCTATAAAAACATTCATTCATATATAAATAGCTTCCATATAATGTATATTATACAATCAAGACAGTCTCTGGGTGAATTTGTGGAGTGGGAAGAGCTGGGAACGTTCATATAAATAGACCTTACTTAGCCGGTTTGTCCCTCGAGCTGACACAGCACCGCTCAGAGCCAGGGATCTGAAATCCCAGTGGAGGTGGAAGGGGGTGTGGGCAGCCCCACCACGGCCCTGGATGAGGGTGGAAGAAGCTTCTTCTGCTCTTAACTTTTATCTTCTTCCCAGGCTGCTGCTGCTCCCATCCAGCTCCTGGGCTCGGGCGCCGCACGTGTCAGCGGGAGAGGGTCAGTGGGAAACCCCCCGGGGTCAGACAGCAGGTGATGGCAAAGGGCAGACGAGGCCAGGACTCGTTTAAAATTCTCAAGGAGAAGCAAGAACTCGGCAGGGGGAAAGCGTGAGAGTGGACAGCCTGGAAACAGCCACCCAAAATCCAGGGAAAAAGTAAAATACGAGCCCTTTAAGAAGGGACGTCTGCATGTCCCTTCGGGAAGGAACCACCTCTCCTGCCAGCAGGTTTCTCACCCTCAGAAATCCCCTGCTCAGGGTGTTTCGTCCCACTCATTGTGCTCAGGGCACAGGACACCCCAAGGGAACACCCAGGGACCATGTTCCCCTCAATTCTCGTGGCAGCCAAGTGCCTTTAAGTGCTACGGACAAACTTAATTTATCACGCTGGCTCTGCCTGGTCAAGCCTAGAAACCCTCTCAGCCGCTTCTCCATGTGCCCATGCACTCCTCAGGTGGCTGCTGCAGGTGAGAAGGAAGGACTGAGCAGGAAAAAAAAGCTAAATTCCCGGAAAAAGGACAGTGCCAGAGGGTGCTCAGCATGAGGGGTGTTTAAGGCAAGCGTTACCCAACTAAGCTGAGGACAGCGGGGACACAGACCCGCTCCAAGGTCTGCGTGGCAGAATAAGGAAGGGAGGGGCTGTTCAGACAGATAGAGGAAGACTTGACCTCTGCACTACAGCTGTGGAGCCCGGGACTCCCCAAATCCCCAGAGCAGGATGCCCTGTGGAAGGCAGAGCATCCCAGGAGGGGACCCCGTGCCCAGAGCAGCCCAGAAGCAGCTGCTGGCACGGGAGGGCTGGAGGTGGAGGCTGAGCAGGGGCCAGCGAGGCTCTAGGAAAGCCAAAATCCAGCAGCTCCAGCAGAGTCTCCAATCAATACTGACAACTTAATTAAAATTGCACCTGAATCTGAGAAGCTGCAGCAGCCCTGGTGCAGTTCCAAGGCTGTTTGCAGCTCAACAGCGAGTTGTTGCAGCCTGAGCTAAATCCAGTGAATTCTGAAACGCACTATTCAAATTTGAAACTGGAGAGAGCTTTTTCTTTATTGCCATTTTCATCCCATCCTCGCCTGAGGAGCAGCAGAGCACTCCCTGCCCTCAGCTACCAATGTGCCACACACTATAAATATATATATATTTGTACATTTAAAAAAAAAAAATAAAATCACAACCTCAAAGTTGACCAAAGTGTTCACAAAGTGTCTGCGCAGACTCTTTACAAAGCTTGGTTGTTTTTTATTTTCCACTTTTTGAATTTAAGTGCTGGAAGGACAAACCCAGGCATGATTAGAATATTCCCACAAATGCTCAGAGAGCAGCAGTGGGAGCTCAGCCCCTGGTGCAGGGGAGGGAAGCACATCCAGCCCCCGGAATCATGTTTTTGGGTCACTCCTTCCACGTCCTGGGGGTCTCTAAGCTCAGCCTAAAGCTGCAGGCACCCACCCTGGTATTTCATTTCAGCAAGGGGGTCATGAAGCCAAATCCAGACCCTCCCAGGCCAGCGTGGAAGAGGGAATGTCAACACTTCCCAAGTGCTTTGACTGTCACAACCAGCAACACCTGACACCTCCTAAAATTCCTTGTTCAGCCTCTCCAACTACAGCTTACAGGCCTAGGAAGGATTGTCTAAAGAGTTTAAATTAAACGATAGTAGGATACACGCCCTGGGAGATGGGTAACGTGTTCAGCTTTAAATAGCACTGCGAGGGGAAGGGAGAAAAAAACCCAACCCATGACTTACAAAAAAAAAAAAATCAAAAAAAACCCCCACCTCCCTAATTTAAAAATCATGAACACAAACAAGTGAAAAACTATGACACTGAAAAAACTCAGTTCCTGTGAACTCTGCACAAGCCTACCTTAATAGCGTCCCGAGTCCAAACACCTTAAACACACATTTCTAAGGGCTTTTTGTTTTTTTAATTTAATGGCATCTAGAAAACACAAACAGGGCGGGGAGCACTCGGCAGAGACACACGGGAGGAGGGCGAGATGCTACCACAGTCCTCTTTTAAAGCTCTAAAATTCACAGTATAAGATACTTGAAGCAACTTCCAGTGTTCCTTAAATCTAGTCAGCTACTCAGATGTGTGCATAGGCTACACCACAAAAAAAAGAACACCCCTACTTGTGATCACACACCGGGCGCTGGATCCCAACGGGGAGGGGGGGAAAGCTGCTCGGGGGGGAGGCTGCAGCTCCCGAGAGCTACGAGAGTAATCCAGAGGCAAAAACGGGAAATGCTGCACGAGACTGAAGTCTGGTGACTCTTTTAAAACTGACTCTCCTGGCTTTGTGAAGGCGAGTGCGGATCCTGCGCTGGGAGACGCGCACGGAGGCGGCTTTAGCTCCGTCATCCCGGACGAGGCGGAGGGAATACGAGGTTAAAACAGGGAAGCCCTGGAGCCCTGCGAGGTTTTTTTGGGGGGGAGGGGGGAGCTGTGCCTGAAGAGGCTTTTGCGTGAGAGGGAATGCAAAATTGGAAAACCTGTAAAAAATGTTCAGTACAGTTAGAAATATGGCAGATTTCTGTCACGATAAGATATATAAAATAAAATAAAATAAAAAAAAAAAAACAGAAACAAAAAGAAAACCCTCAACAACAAAACAAAACCCTATATCCAGTAGGATCCAATGGAGTCTGGAAAAATCCCAATAAAATGTCAAAGCGCAACTCCTAATAAATGATATGAATGTCTCTGAGAGTCAAGTCTGAAATCCGAGGTCTTTGTGCTCCAGGTAGTTTCTTGGTAGTTTTGCTGGGTTTCTTTTTCCTGGTGTTGTGGCTGGCAGGAACGTTTCCTAGGGAGAGAGGAACAGGGTAAGTCACAGCAGCCAACAGCAGCTTCCTGGGGCAGAGAAGAGCCTGCTTCCCAAAAGCAGATGGAGAACAGGTGAGTTACCAGCCATGGCAGGTGGGAAGTGCCTAAAGGGGCTCCAAGAGAGCTGGAGAGGGATCTGGGACAAGGGCCTGGAGGGACAGGACAAGGGGCTTCCCACTGCCAGAGGGCAGGGATAGATGGGATATTGGGAAGGAATTGTTCCCTGTGAGGGTGGGGAGGCCCTGGCACAGGTTGCCCAGAGAAGCTGTGGCTGCTGCTCCTGGCTCCCTGGAAGTGTCCAAGGCCAGGTTGGACGGGGCTTGGAGCAACCTGGGCTAGTGGAAGGTGTCCCTGCCCATGGGAGGGCATTGGATTAAGATGGATTTAAGGTCCTTTCCAATCAAAACATGCCTGTGATTCCATGACCTGCCCTCCCCAAGCTGGGTGGGTTTAGAGCCCCTGAGGGGCAGGGATGAGCACAGGAAGGCCCTTGTCCCCAGAGCTGTGGGGTACTGGGATCCTGCCATGCTGTGGGGTGCTCAGATGGGTTTCCTGGTGCCCAGAGCTGTGTCTCAGCTAGCTGAGGACTGATGGATTCACCACTGCCCAGGCCCTGGCACTGCATGTTTCCAGTCCATCATACCAAGGGTGAGCTGTGCCCTTGGCTGCCCAGCCAGGCTGGTGGAACCCCTTGGTCTTTGCCAGCTGTCCTTTGCCAGCTCTCAGCCCACTCCACTCCAGCCTATTTTACAGATGCCCCCTTTGCCAGCCCCACTTTGGGGGGATCTTTGCCAGAGGAGTCACTGGGGAGGGGTACCCAACACCATTGGCACCGCTGTCCTGGCCCGCTGGTCGACAGCACAACAATGCCTGTGGGGGGAAAGGGAATCAGCCCCGCTGGAAAGGATAGGTTTGGGCAGCAATTCATATTTTATAAAAGCAAGAAGTCTCAGTACTGCTGCTGCAACTTGAGGAGCACAGGGCGCAGAACAGGAGGAGGAGCAGGAGCTGACTCACCAGAGGGAAGGAGCCTGGGGGGCCTCAGCGTCCCTGCAGGCTGAGGGGCATCCCCGGTGCTCCCTGGGCTGGAGGGCACAGGGCATTTCAGATGGGATTCATTGGGAACAGCCGGGCTGGGAACATCCCTAGTGGAATGCGCAGCTCTGGAAAGAGGAGCAGGATGCTGTGCTGGGCACAGGGACTTGTCAGCACTGAGGGCAGGGAAACGATCCTCCACACCTTCCCATTGGGAATCCCCTGGGATTGGTCACGGGAGTGGCTCCTCACGGATGCCAGGCCAGTGCCAAGGGATTCCGATGGAGCAGGGCCAGGAGTGGTGTCACAGCCCTTCCCGGGGACAGGCCCAGCCTGGTACCCCATGGCTGGCACCATCCCTGGGGACACGCTGGGACACCTGCCCAGCCCAGCCCTCACTGGGTGCCCCCTGCCCCCTAACAGTGGAATGCACGCACCTCCAACCCCCCCAAAACCCACACGCGGGCCCTTCACCTTCACCCTTCCCTGGGTGTCCCCAACACCCGGATGCCCTCCTAGATGCCCACCCACCTGGATGGCTCCCCACAGCTGGGTGCTCTCACACACACACACACACACACACCCGAATGCCATCCCTTCCCGGATGATACTTGGATGCTCCCCAATCCCTGGATCCCCGGAATCCATGGATTCCCCCGGTTCCCCCTCCCGCTGCCCGTCCCGTCATGCCCCGCTCTCCGCAGTGCACGCTGGGAGTTGTAGTCCGCCCCCGCCCGCCCCCGCTGGCCCCGCCCCTCCCGAGCCCTCCGGGGAACGGCGGGGCGGGGCCGGCCGTGACTGACGCGTAGCTGAGCCTATGGAAGCGGAACTGTCTGAGCGGGGGCGGGGCAGCTCCTGACTGACGTGAGTCTGGCCCAATAGGCGCGGCAGGCGCGGCGGGGGCG
>JAWMRA010000058.1:156733-201789 GCA_035584735.1 Pseudotriccus pelzelni | reverse complement strand
TGCTCCAAGCCCTGTCCAACCTGGCCTTGGACACTTCCAGGGATGGGAGCAGCCACAAGCTAAAACAAATATCAGTTTGGAAGTTCTATTTTTACCCCAGTACAATTTCCCTTGGGTCAGCTTTTTAGTGCCATTCTCTCTGGACAGGCAGGACTGTCTCCTTTGTGCCAGCTCTGGGAAGCTCTTTTGGATCACACCCACAACTCCTACCTGGTCATGGTCTACATCTGCATCTCCTGTGATGACAATCCTCTTCTCAATCCGTGTCTCTGAAATGCCACCTTTTACAGTCTGGAACAGAAGGAAAAGCTGCTGTTAGTGTGGAAGTGCAGAGGAACTGGAGCTCACTGGGGCTGCCTGTCTAAAAGTATCCAAAAATAGCGTCACCAAACAGTCGTGCCACGGCATCAGAGTCACGGGGGAAACTGCTGCTGCTCGAAGAAAAACTGTCAAATAGTCATTTTTTTTTTATAGCTGAGCCAGGGAAGAGGTTTTCCTCACAGTTCAGCTCTTCCTGCTGCCCCACAGGACAGTCAGACCCACCGACTGTGCTGCAATTAATGCGTAATTCAGCCTTAACGTGGGCAATCTGGGCCCCTCGTGCTTTGTTTCAGGTATTAATCATATTTTTTGAAAGGAGCTTCCAAGAGCTCTTTCTTTTTTCCTATTATTCAGCTCTGCCCATCTGCTCCATCAGGCTGCTGTCTGAGCTGTTGTCCTGCCGGTGTTACCTTGGTGATCTGGGTGGTGGTGGTGCTGCTGGTGGTTTCCGAAGTGATGGTCTGGGCAGTCAGCAGGATTCCAGGGTCTAAATCCCCATTGCCACCGTCTGTCTGTGGGACACAAGGACAGGCCATCAGTCCCTGAGCAGCGTGGGCAGGAGCAGGGGCTCCCCATCACCAGAGCAGGAAGCAATCCGAGAAGAAGCTCCTGTCCATCACAGAGTGCAGGACGCAGCAAGTCAACCTGTGCCTGGGTGCACGAGGGCTGGGCAGGGCTCTGAAGGCTGGAAGTCCCTGGACTTTTGAGGCTGGAAAAGCACAGATCCACAGAATCCCCCACGGAGGACCTGTGGCACCCCTCAGGCCAGGAGGGCTGGGATGTTCCCAAATCTGGGCACACTGCTGGTCATGCCCCTCCACGCTTGGACCACAAAGGGAGACCAACACAGGCACTGATCCCAAATTCCACCTGCCTGCATCCATGGAGATCCACAAAGCCAAGAGAACAACCTGGTCCAGGAGGTACCTGTCACCATTCCTTCCTCCTGACAACACCTTGCACATCCCTTGCTTACTCTCTGCAGAAGCAACAAACATCCAGACATCTGCTGAACCGGGAATAACTTTCAGAGCTGGTTCTTGGATCCCCTCCCGCCCAACTCGACCGCTCAAGGTCTCCCAAAAATCCGAAACTAAGTCACCCTGGCCAGCTCATCCTGTCCCCACTGGGCAGCATTCCCAGCTCGGCGGAGGGACAATATCCGGAGTTACCACAAGGTGGGACCATTTTCCACAGACCAAAGGGATCTCGTGGCACAGCCACTGCTCCCAGCCCTGCAGATGCACTTCTCATTCCCCAGCTGGAGCAAAGCTCCTCTATTCATCCACTGCAGACCAGGGCAGTGCTCACCAGCATTGTCTGAACAACCCCTCTGCTCCTGCAACAGATGCCGAGCAGTCACGGGATTCCTCGAGAATCCCAAATTAGACAAGCCTGGTCCACGGGATGTGGAAGGTGTCCCTGCTAAAGGCAGGGGGTGGAACTCGATGGTATTTAAGGTCCCTTCCAGCCCAAACCATTCTATGATTTTATGATAAAACCTGGTTCAGACTGAGGATTAATTTTAACCTCAGCAATCAATATGATCTTCACACACTGGTATCACTCCATTAACTTTTCTAGGTTCCAGTCACATCATCCCCAGTCTGGTTGCATTTTATGTAGAACTTTTGGTGCTCAACAACCTTTTCACGCTTGAAACCTAAAAGATTAACAAATAATTCATTAACCAAGTTCTGAAGAGGCATACACAGCAAAGGAAAACCAGACAAGACATCTCCTGCAGAAAGAAAGGTCAACTCAGGTCAACTCCATACGGTCCAATCTGCATCTCAAAGCCACCAGTGGCTGAAGATAAATTCTGTTTGCATGCACATCTTGAAAAAATAATTACTCTTCAGGGATAGCAAAACCACTGCTCCTCTAAAAATACCAGATGCACTTGGAAACATTATAGTGCGTCTTGGATGTGTGGAGAATGGCAGGTGCTGCTCTCTCATCCTGAGGATTGGGAAAGAAAACACTTCCTTGAGTTTAATTAAGCCCCTGGAAAGTTAATCAGAACACACCTTACCTGTGCAGCTTCGTAGGTGATGGTCTTTGTCTCCGTGTGGACAATGGGGACTTCTTTTGTGGGAATTTCGCTTTTGACGGCGCTGGACACGTCGGAGATGGTGACAGTCTGTGTCTTCACCAGGGGGGGCTGTGAGACAGGGTTAGAAACACCTTGTGAACACCCAGTGCCCATCTCCACATCCTGACCGTGCTGCTGGCAAGGGTTCTGACACTGATCTGATAAAAGCACAGCCTGGGAATCTTTGGGTTTAAGGCTCTGGAACTGCTCGGAGGGCAGAGAGAGGGAGTGAGGATTAGACAGGCAGCAAAATCCTCCAGCCCTTCCCCGCCTCTGGTGAGCCCAAACCAGGAATTAGGGGTTTAACTGGTGTGTCACAACACCACAAAGATACTGTCTGCACTAATTCTTAACTTCCTAATTACCAAAAGTTCATTATCAGCTGCCAGGGGAAGAGGATCCTCTGCTGATGCCAATGTCAGGATCAACACCAACCCTGGGCACACAAAGACTTGATCACAACTGAGCAGCTTTATCCTGACTCCAAGTGCAACTGTATTATTAAAAGTCCTTGTCAGATCTTTAACTTTTATTAAATCAATGTCAGATAAAACAGAAAGACAACGAAGGGGAGAGGGAGGAGAAATCAGTTGTTCCACCACCTAATGATTATCCAGAAGAAGACAGAGTTAGTTTTTACACCCAGTGCTTTCCCAGAGGGCTCAGCTTCTGCTCACCGTCCCCAAACCTGCCAGATGCCACCGTGATCGTTAGCAGGGGAATGGGCACCTACTGAACCAAAAGCAACATCAACACTGAAGCAGGCAAAAATACCTCCCCCGCTGGGGAGCACCAGGGGCACGAGGAAACACCTTGGACAGCGCTTCAGATTTGCTCTGCCGCGCCGAGGCTCCAGCAGGAGCCGGCAAAATCCTCGAGGAACCAAAATGACAAGGGTTTGGAGCCTTTCTGTGGGGGTGCCACAGGGTGCTTTGACCCCAGAAAAGCAAAGGGCACCGCACTGCAGTGATCGTGTTCAGCGCAAAGATAAATTGAGAGGGGCTCGTCTTTAATGCAGAGATAAATTGAGAGGGGCTCGTGCACACTGATTGTTGGGAGATTAACCGGGCCATTAACTCCAAGCACGAGTCCAAGCCAAGCAAATCCAACTCCTCTCCAGGTCTCATGGCATCTGCTTGCTGCAGTGTTTGGGTTCCCACTCCAGAGGCAGCCGGGTTTGGGGGTGCAGGAGCTGGGCTCACTACCTGGAAGCAGCGAATGACCACGGGCAGCCCGTTGGGAGCATCTGAGCTGTGACACTCTCCACGGGTCTTTCTAAAGGCAAAGGTGTCTTCACCATCCTCTGCCACCTCCTCCTCCTCCTCCTCCTCCTCTCCCCAGGGCTGCCGGGGAGGTGCAGGGCTGGTGGGGGGCTCCAGCTCAGAGAGCTCCGAGTCCTTCTCCACATCCACACAAACCCCCTTTCCACATGTCAGGTCCTCCTCGCTGGCGGGGAGGCTGGGAGCTGCCTCCTCCTCCTCCTCCTCCTCGCTGCTTAGGGAGGAAGCACCAAAGTGCTGGCTGGGAGAAGGCTCTGAGGCGGGTGGCACTGGGGTCTCACTAAAAGCTACCGACTGCTCTGAGCCCTCCCATGCAAAGCCAGAGTTAACACTGCTCCTCTCTGGCACTGCAGCCACATCCTCTTGGGAGGGAAAGCCACTCATTTTCTAAAAAGAAACGGATACACAAAAAAGGCCAGAGAGAGAGAGAGAGAGAGAGAGAGAGAAAGAGAAGCGTTAGGGAGAGCAGGAGGGCAGGAGGCATCAAGGCAAAACATGGCTTTGTTATCAGGTATCATCCAGTCACACATGCAACAGTGGGGTTGGACACTGAAAAACCATGTGATGTACCCAGTGCATTTACTGACACAGCCTTCCTGGTACATTAATAATCAACTCGTGTAAATTTTAAGGAATTAATATGAAAGCAACTCCCTGCAGCTAACGGAAGAACCACTGCTAAGTGCTTTTTGCCCAGTTTGGAAACAGGAATAATTTCAGTGGGGGACTTGTGCACATCCAAAATCCCCTTGTGCGACAAAACCCACCCACTACCCCAAAACCATCTCCCGGTTCTGCTTTTAACTCACTGAAATACTTTCTACCGTGTTTGAAGTTGCACACGGAGTGAAAAGAAAAAGCCCAGAATTCCTGAGCCCGACAATCCACAGACCCTGGGAATGCTCACCCCTCCAAGCACCCTCCTGGCTCCTGTAATTCCAAGACAACTGACACAGACCTGCCACTGTGGCACTGGGAAAAATGTTGTGAGAATATCTACAAGTCAGGAAAGGCTGAGAGAATCAGATTCCTGCTCCTGTTCAGCATCTTAGAAAGGTCTCACCCGGGTCTTCTGGCATCTCTGGGAGCCCTCGAGCCAGAAGGGAACAACAGTGACAGAAAACAAGAGTTAAAACAGGAATAAGACAATAACCCTGTGCTGGAAATTGAGTTTCTCTCCTTATTGACATGGAAATTTGCCTCCAAGGAAAGGCAGAATAAGCAGTTACAGGCCCTACAATTCACAGGTATTCAAGCTGTCACATCATCCAGAGTCAGGGAACAAGAGGGAAAACCCCCAGGGAGCTGCTCCATCAATGCCATGGCTATCTCTTTTCAGTAATTAACCTCATGGTTGATTTCTGGTTACTTTGTACAGAAACAGCCACAAAAAACCAGGGATTAAATTCTCACAAACACATGGCAAGTCCATTTTGCCAACTGTGACGAACAGAAACTGTTGCCTCACTTTCTAATGAGAAGATTCCCTGGGCAACCAAAAAACTGTTGATTTGTGCTTAAATTGTGAGGCCTGAAGCCCGGGGGGTATTTGGTACGATGCATTTTTTACACACCAGAGGTTTCTCACCCTGACTGACCTCATCTAATGGCACAACTCGATGGTAGGGTAAGACCAGGAGCTGCTTTATGCAGGAACAAATAGGTGCTTTTTTTAGAGCCATTTCAAGAAATGACTCTTCCCTAATTCCTCATGGCTATTTTTCAGTCCTCTGCTCCTTTATGCTGCAGATGGATTAGCTGTAAGGATTTCTATCCATTAGGATTTCCCGTCTCTCGGGCTCCTCTTAAGTTCTTGGGATATTGCTGAGCAAAATGCACTTAACAGGAGTGAAGGAACAAGGAGCAGCGCTGAGATGGTTGGGTCAGACTGTGCTCACAGGGAACTGTTATTTCTGATCAAAAGCCAGTTCCACTGAGGGGCAGCTCCGATTTCTGCTCTGGGGGAGCAGGGACAGGACCCAGGGAACGGCTGGAGCTGTGTCAGGGCAGGATTTGGAAAGATTTTAGGAAAAGGTTCTTCCCCCAGAAGGTGGTTGGCACTGCCCAGGCTCCCCAGGGCAGTGGGCACAGCCCCAAGGCTGCCAGAGCTCCAGGAGGGTTTGGACAACGCTCTGAGGGACAGGGTGGGATTGCTGGGGTCTCTGTGCAGGGCCAGGAGTTGGACTGTGTGATCCTTGCGGATCTCTCCCAGCTCAGGATATCCCAGCTCAGGATATTCCTTGATTCTACATCCACCCTCATTTGCCCAACACAAGACGCTCCACTGCAAAACAGAATAGAAATGGGGTTATCAGCGTCAAACACCCATGCCTTAATCTTGTTTTAAAACCTGAATTTATACACTGCCAATACTGTGATTTTCCCTTAATTATATATGCTAAACCTTGCAAATTACTCATGGGATCTTGAGAAGACACAGCACATCTTCTGGGGTTTAATGGAACATGCCTTAGGAGTGAGATTTCCTTACAAAACAGCTGGGGCACTACTCAACCAAGAGCAAGAATAACAGATAAAACAAAGCAGATTAACCAGCTACACAAACATTGAGCTATTTAGGAGACAAAAACCTGTATACAGTCAAAACATCTTCCCAAATCCCTTTCACAGACAGAGAAAATAATTTGCATTTTGGAAGTATCTTGCATGACAGAGGCATAAAGGAAGGGAGAGCTGGAATGGAGCCTGTGCCAAGCAATATATACTGGTACCAGTAGAGCCAAGTGCAGCAGCAAACATGCAAGCTGGAAAGACAGAATGAAATCCTGATAAGATCAACTGATCAGAAGCACTTTTTTGCCTTGCCTTCCTATTCCACTGGTAAGAAGAGAGAGCAATGGAAAGGTATTTGTTTCCAGATAAAATTATCCCTATAAAACTTCCCCACCCCACCCTGCGAATTTCAGCATCTGTTACAAATTCTGATCTTATCAAGATTTATTTTCAATTGCAAATGCAAAAGCATCCCTACGTTTAGGGCTCAGATTTGCAGAGTTCCAAGCTCTCCTTGAGACCCAGGAAACCTGAGAGGTGCCTGGGCTGCCAGCTACTCATTTTCACGGAAACAACCCCAAACCAGCAAGGCCTAAATCAAGCACAAAGCAGCCAAAGACAGTGTAAATTAAAGAAAGGACAGGATGCAATGCCCCAGAAGAAACAAACTGCCCCAGACACGAATGCAACTAAAGCACCACCCTCTAAAAACAGACCTTTGTGCACCTGAGGGCTCAGCCGAAGCGTTGCAGTGTAAAGTGCCACACAATAATTCAGACTGGGGATAAATTAATAACAGGCTTAATTACACGGTTAATATCAGTGGCCAAAAAGGATTTGGTTTCTTTTTTTTTTAAAGTGTTTTTGTATAAATTTGCCTGTATTTTTTCAAGAACCTGCTGTTTTGGATCAGGATCTATCTGTATGAACCAACTGCCCTGAGCTGTCGGAGTGGGTGTTGTTTTCACGCTGCTGCCTCTCTCTCTGTAGAATATTCCATTATTCTCATCCCAAACCATACTCTTATCCTGCAGGAGACTTAAGGAGTGCTAATGTGGCGTGACTTAAGGAGTAATAACGTGCGAGTTACTAAAGATATTTTATAAAAATTCATAGGACCCATGAAGTTACACAGCTCACTAACTCCCTACAACCACCTCATGGAACACTGGAAATCCCAGCTGGTCAGCGCTTCCCAATCCCCTTCTTTTCCAGCGTGGCAATGGAATTGTGAAGGCTGTTATTAGGTTATCCCCAAACACGGACCCACAGAAGCTCACGGGCTCAGAGTGACCATCTAGGGATGCACAAGGAGATGATGTTGCTTTGGCAGCAAACCACACTCACCAGAGAATGCTCCCAGATCAACTGATGCTCAATCTCACAGCTGGCAAAGCACTTGGGTAAAAAGTATTATAAAGCAGAAAACAAGAGAGCCTTATTTTACAGTACCTGCCATTGCCTTACAGAACTGCTTTGCCTTAAAGATAGAAGTTAAAAAAGGTTTAGAAGCTGTTCAACACACCCTGGCGTTGAAAAGGACGGACATTACCTATGGATTTGTGGGTTTGGATGGATTTTTTTTTTTTTAATTGCCATTGATCTGATCACATCCTGACCAGCCTAGTCAGACAACAGAAGGATAAAAGAGATTCTGGCCAGAATTAAAAGCAATGCTAGGAAACACACAATGTGCTAGAAGCCTCAAAATTCAAGGACTGAGAAAGAATTCAGGATATTACACAACACCCAGCAACCAGCTCCAAGTTGGCAACATGAAACAACATCAAGATCAACACTTAAATTATCAAAATCAGGTTGTTGGGCAGCATGACTCCTTGTTGGGCAATATGATTCCTCTGCCCACCCATCCCAGGTCCCCTTCCCATCCCTTTCGTGGGGGATGAGCGGCTTCTCATTCCAAACTCGCTCTGCAGAGAACAAACCAGCGGCACTGCAAGAGCTGCCTCTGGCAAAGAGGGGGATAACACAGCAGAGTTTATAACTGACACCAACTTTGTGCTGCTGCTTTTTGCTTCCCTCACTTCATAAATGAAGGTAAAGCTCTGCTCTGGTGCCAGGCTCGTCCCAGAGGCGGCAGCAGCACGAGCAGCCAGATCTGCCTTCCTGGGATCCCTCGTGACAGCACGGGACGAGCCAAGTGGTTTATCCAGAATAAATGAACTCACCAGAGAAAAGCTGGCAGTTAAAATTAAAAATGACTCTTGATACAGTCTCTGAACACAACCTGAGCTTCAACCAGCCAAAACCCAACCAGAGGCTCGTGTGATACAGAGCAGACAAACGGTGCTTCGTTAGGAACGTGGTTTCTTCGCTTACAAGACCCAAAAGGAGCGTTTTTGTCCTCAGACAGAGGCTCTTGCAGCTGAGCTGTGCAGGATCTGCATCACTTCTGCCCTCAGAACAACTTTCTGCAATTGCTTTTTCCTACCATTCAGCCTCTGGAGCGGGGAGGGAGAAGGTGTTAGTGTGACATTAAGCATTTGGTAGAGGGCTGAACATTCTGACCTCCCTGCAAACAAAGCCTGACTTAAACCAAGCTGGATTTAATCCTCAGTCAAGTTATTCTGGGCAGTTTAAAAGCTCAGAGCGGTGTGTCCCCTCTCCCCAAGAACACCAAACCCACACCCCAGAGTGTCCAGCTGACCCAACAGTCTGAAAGCCACCAGCAGTGGCCCAAGGTCTGATGGCTTCTGGTTTGAGAAAGGAACACAGAGGGTTAGTCCAAGCAATTCATTAACACAGGTCGTTAACACAGCTTTTTTTTGGTTAATAAGCAGTGGAAAGGAGGATGTGATTTGCAATAACATTTATTAATGATAAATGTACATATTTACAAAGAGAAATCTGAGAAAAAATACAAAACCGAAAAAGTGTTCCAAAAGAGAGCATTTTAGGTAAAAAAAGAAAGTATTTTTAGTCCCCACAAACTGATCCAACACCACCATGTACGACTGATAGCTGATCCCAAAGGGGCCCAAACCAAGGCCAGTCCTTCCCTCCAGCCTCACAAACCACGACGGATGCAAACAGGGACACAAGAGGAACCACCACTGACAGGTTCTCCAGTGTCACCCACTACTAAGCACAGACCAGAGAGTTCCTGCATGAATCCATAACCCTTTTTTGGGGCTGAATTTGCCCAGAAAGCTTCCTCCCTCATTCTGTAGGTCAGAACAGGCATCATCAACTCACAACCACAAAAAAGAAAACCCAATAAACCAGTGGAATAATTCTCAGAGTGACAAATTACTGACACTGATGTGAAGTGAAAGACACTTTGCCCACAGCCATCAGGAGTTGGACTCTATGTACCTTATGGGTCCCTTCCAACTCAGGATATTCCATGATTTTAGGATAACCTTCCCAGGAGCGCCGTGGTACAGACACAGCAAGGCCAGCCCAGCCTCCTTCCTCCAAACACAAACTGCTCCCTTGGTGCCACGTTGAGGAAATCCACCTTTCCTTGTTATTTCAGGAGGGAAAACAGGGAATACCTACTCTTTGGGGTCATCACTGCACAAACTGCAAGGGAGGGCAGCTGGTCTTGGCTGAACTCCGTGCCCTGACCTGCCCATGGAGAGTCCTCAGCTCATCTTCTACTGACTGCCCAGGAGAGGCAGCACTTGGCAGGAGACGCAGCCAACACCCTCATTTATCTGCTCACTTTTAATAGTGGGAAAGAAAAAAGGGACGTTGTTTTGCAGCAGTGAACACCTCGAGTACCACCACGAGCAGAGCCCGACACCCAGCACGGCCTCAGAGCTGAATCCGAGTTCCAAAGCCACCAGCAGCATTCTGCTGCTTAAAATTACTGATGTCCACCTTTTCCTAAAGCAGGAGCACAAGAGATTCGTGTATGTTCTAGGTGGTGTTCAGAAGAGATGGAACCAGGGTAAGAAGAGTCAGAAAGCGAGTGTGGAGCCAAGCACTAATGTCATGATGGAAAAGGCTGGAGGTCCTGACAGCTCCTGAGGGGATCCCACACACGAGCACCAAAGAGCTGAGTGACCACACCCCAAAACACTGGGAAAGCCTAATTAACATCAAAACTGCTGCCAGACTTATCCTGGTGTGCCAGACTCATCAAAATGTCCTTTTCTGCAGCAGGACATGTTGAAAAATCAGGATTTGTCACACCAGCTGGGATGAGGTTTTACGTGCTGCAGACAATTCCAGGATCCTGGAGGGATCCAGGAAGGGACAACTCAGTTCTCCCTCCCTCACAGCCTGGCATTGGACAGTGTGTGAATCCCTGTTAATGGGTGCCAGTGTCAGGGCAGGGGGCCAGGGACTGCCGGTGTTCCCAGCAAGTTTGTTCCTGAGGAAAACAGGGAGCGAAGTACAGAGTTGGTTCCTTTACAAAAACCCAGAGACCTCTGCTCTTAAACAGCACTAGAGCCAGTGAGCTCCCCCTGTGCTCAGGGGTGACAGCAGGCATCCCAAAATTCCTCCTCTCAGCGCGGCATCCTGCACGGGCATCCAGGGAAAAGGGTGAAACCACAGCACCAAGATGCAGGAGACACGGAATGTGCACAAAGGGAGAGAGAACGTGCAGGAACGAGACCTTACACGGAATGCCATGGACTGTCACTCCCTTTGCCTTACAAGCAAACAGGAAAAAAAGCAGAGGAGGGACTGGGAAAGGGGCTGGAGCCCAGAGGGCACATCCCTGTGGCATCAGATGGATGAGGTTTCTGTTCCTGATAAGCCACAGGAATTCTCTGTCAGGAGGGATCATATCCACCTGGAGGAATATGGATAACTGGCCTCTAAACTGCCAGAGACACAGAAAGCATTTGTTCAATTTCTTTATACTCTGCAGTGATAATTGGTATACAAATCCCAAAAATGTTCCTGAGTGTTCTCAGAGTGTAAAGTTTCCAAGGTTTTTTGCTGATGACAATCATCCTTATCTCAAGATTAAAAAAGAGAGAGAAAGAGACCGTTTGAATTAAAGAATTATAGAATTGAGCTGAAGTGGCAGAGCCCACCTCTCATCCCTCTGGGATGTGACACCCTGAGCACTGTGGTCAAATATTGCTCTGGGCAAAGAGTTTTAGAATTCAGGTCCTTTGGAATTAGGCGACAGAGCTACAGAAACCAAGGCTTTGCCAAAGCCACCCACGTGGCTTCCAAGTCCTTGTCATGGGATCAGAAAGACACACACAGGAACCTCAGCAGTGCATTCCAACAGTGATCCCGAGCAATGGCTTTGGGAAGGGAGCACCTGTTGTGGTTAAGCTGCTCTTCTCCAGGAAACATGGACAGAAAATGGACAGAGAGACACCCATACAACTCCCTCCCCAGCCTGCTTGGGGAGATCAAAGAGTCCCTGTTTTTCATCATATCTATTCCAGTTTTGGGAAGGAGATGCAGGCAGGGAATCCCAGCCAGGAGCATCCCCCTGGCTTCTTCCACCCTGCATCTTCTGCACGTGGCACCTCAACGTCTCTTCCCACCTCTGCTCTCCAGGGCCCTCCTCTGTCTTACTGAACTCCACTCCAAACTCGCTGGAGTTCAAGTGCATTCCAAGGGATGCTCCAAGGATGCAGGGACACAGCCTGCTGACTCTCTCCTTCACCTGGACACCTGGACAACAACCCTCTGACTCCTACTCTTCCAAGCACTGAAGAAGGAAGACTGTGTATTAAAGGCAGTGTATTAAAAAGGGAAGAATCTTTTCCAATGAAAAATCAGCATCCTCACAAAACAAAGTCCTAAAGGCACAAACCGGTGAACTAATCGGAGCAGGGTACAAGAGGAACTGGAAAGATTCCCAGGGGATTAAAACAAAGGGTTTCACTACCAACCTAAGTTTCTGAGACAGCATTTAGAGCCTCAACCTGTACACTGAAAGCAAGAGGTGGCTCGAGTGGTCCGTGACACACCACGGACCCTCTGACCAGACAGCACATGCCACGTTCGCCTTATTCCTGCAAGCTTATCTGCTTCCTAAATAACACTGTTCGCACGGATACAGATCTAGAAAGGGTTATAAATACATGTATTTATATATATTCACACATTTTAGTCCCTGTAATAAAGGTCTGCTCCTTTCTCTCCCATGCAGCTGGAGCAGCTGCCACCACTGGTGGTGCAGCTGCAGGAAAACATGGATTAGTGCTGAAAGGAGACGTGGGGGGCTCAGCTCAGCCCCATCTTCACTATTTACAGAAAAGAAACCCCTCAGACACAAAGTCCCACCTTCCCACCAGCTCACAAAGCAGCTCTGCTCAGCCCAGCTGGGCTGGAAGCCTGCACAGCTCAGCCAGGAGACCTGGGATAAACAGGAGCATCATCCAGACATTTACACTGTAGGCAATAAACAACGAGCGGCATGCAAAGGGTTTGGGTAAAGAAGTCAGAAACAACCGAGGGCTTCAACATTTAGAAGTGTGTCCTGATGTGGCCAAGCCAACATGGCAAGAAAGGGGATGTTAAAGCAGCAGGTGACTCCAGCCCTGGGACCTCAGCAAACGCGAGTCCGTTAGTTCCACACAAATTAAACGCAACACATCCCACATGCACCGAGACCATCAGATCCCAAGAAATGATTCATCTACGTTGACAATAAACTTCTCCTTGCAATGGGTTTTCTCCTGTAGCACTGTGTGTTTTCTTGGACACGTGAACAGGGGTGGGGAGGGAAGTTGGGATGCTTTGCCAAAGGCTTCCCCCACCGGGAAAAGAAAAGCTGCCTGTCCCTGTCCCTGAGTCATCACCAACAGCAGTGAGAACCAGCACGTCGTATTGAAATGCCAATCTCAGTTTCCTAGGAAAGGAGTGGTTATGGATTAGATTCTGATATTCTTCCCAGAGATTCAACCCCTTGTTGCCCAGAGAGGTTGTGGACTCCCCATCTCTGGAAGTGTCCAAGGCCAGGCTGGACAGGGCTTGGAGCAACCTGGCCTAGTGGAAGGTGTCCCTGGCCATGGCAGGGGTTTGGAATGAGATGAGCTTTAAGGTCCCTTCCAACCCAAACCATTCCAAGATTCCATAATTCAGCAGATTACTGCAAAGCCTCTTTTGGACCAGTATCAAAGGTTCTCCAGCTTTTGAACATCTGATATTAAAACCAACAAGCTTTAAAGCAATTTTCCAGCAATTCCTACGTGAAGTCTACAGGGGCTCAGGAAGCCAGCAACTCCTCCCATCATTTCCTGTCCCCATCTGCCCTCTCACAGCAGTCAGGAACAGGGCTCAAAGGATTTGCTTTTGCACAGCAGGAAACTTCCGAAGGGACCTTGGCAATCCCAGCCCACTCCTGCCAGGTCCCATCCCAGCCACACAAGGACACACAGTGGGATTAACAGGACGGTCGCGGCGTGTCCCTCCCCGGGACAGCGAGCTACGGAGATCAAAGACCAGGACAAGGAAGATGCAGCAGAGGCTACGGCCAAGAAATTCAGGAGCTTTGGTCTTGAGGTTTCAACATGACCCTGTTGCCACTCACAGAAAGAGCAGCCACCAAACAGTCAGCGCTACGACCAGGAGAAAGGACATCATAAAGGGAATGCGTGGAGAAGGAAAAATGCTAGAGTACAGCTGACACTTTTTGAGTGCTTTCTGCTCTTCAGGAATTGCAATAGAAACCTTTGGAAGAGTTTCTTCACTTGCTGGCCGGGGAAAGGCTGTCTCAGTAGGTATCTGCTGCTTTTTTAGTTTGTCTTCATCCTGTACTAACAGAGGACGTTCCCGTTTCTGCTTTCGTGGTAGGAGATCAAGAAAGACAGAGAGAGATGAACAAAAATGACAGATGGAAAGTGCCCAAAAGTGACACTTGGAGGTGTGCAAAGCATTAGGACAGCTCTTCTTAAATGTCAAATAAACTGCCTGGGGGAGCAGAGCAGCTGGTGGCCTGGGCCACACCAGCCTTGGAGCTACAGGACCACATCCTCCCCGCAGGGCTCCTCAACATCTGGATCAGGGTCGTGGGTGGTCTGTGCCTGCCCTGCCAGGAAAGCAGGTGCTCAAAACCTCCTCTGGAGTGTTTTGGAATTGCAATGGTTGAGAAAAAAGTCGGAGGCATTAGGAATAGGAACGGTGCAGTACAAAAAGTGGTCTCTGACAGCTTCCTAATCTACCCTCAAAACCAGTGCTCGGCAAATCCTACGGAACAGCCAGACTGGGGAGCAGATATAAAAGGCTTTTCCAAAGTTCTGACCAGAGTATCAAAATTACTGATTGGTCTGAAAATTCTACTGGAGCAAGTGTAAAATTGTTATTCTCAGAAATGCCACGTGTGGAACGGGCAGGATGGCAGTGGGAGCACCCCAAGCTCCTGGAATTTTGCTCCGTGTTTTTTTAGCACTTTTTGTTTCTGGAGGCTGAAGAACGATAAAAACCCGGAATGAGTAAATCAGCACACAGGACCATGCAAAGGCTCCAGCAATTCTGCTGAAGAAAGAAAAGATTGTGGGAATGTTGCTGTGCAGTAACTCTCCATCCCTTTAGTTTGGCAGCCCTGGACAAATCCAGGTGTACTTAGGAGAGGAAAAACTTGGCTCTAAGCTCCCTCAGCTGAGCCAACCTCCTCTGGTCAGTGCGGTATTTTGGGACTGGTTCTTTGCACACCCCTAAGTGGTGAGAACTGGGGAGAAAGTAGCTGGGAGACTGGGCAGCAAAAGAAAAGATAAAATGCCAGAGTAACATGATTGTTAAAACAACAAAGGAACGGAAAGAAAGACAACATAAAAAGAACAGGGAACAGTTAAACTTTCAGAATTGCTTTTCTCGCCGAATACACGGTTATATTGTTCATGCAGCTTTTTCGAACCAGCCATGCACCAAAGTAAGCAAAAACTGAAAGCTGCAAAAGCTGCAGCAAGTGCCAAAGTCCTCTGGGTGTGAGTTATGAAACTACTTCATGTAGCCAAAAGAAAAAATGTTATCCAGCAGCTGCTGTCGAGTTTTTGCTCGGTGCCATTGCAACAGCAAGTCTGGTTCAGAAGCACAGATCAGAGCAGCAGCTTTACCTCAAGCCCACCAACCTGTCTCTCAGAAGATAGGACAGTGACTTTCTTGACCTGGACACACAAAGCGTGTTAAGGTTCAGTTGTCTCATAATAAAACATTCAGGAACAGCAGAAAAGCAGCCCCTGGCACAAAACCCTTTGGCCACGAGGGCAGGGTGAAGGCACCAGCTTTGCACGGTGAGTTATCATCCTTAAATTACCACCATGGTTTACTATCCTTAAATTACCATCACTATTTACCATCCTTCAACGCATGCAGGTGAAGGAACACACCCTCCCTGGTCAGTGCCTGGTGAAGATGCATTTCTGGAAGTTCACAGAATGTGGCCACCTCCACCTCAGAGCAAGATCACTTCAGAGAGGATCAGAGTAAGAGGGACTTTCCAGAAATGCAAATCCAGGGACATTAAAGCTTTAGGTGGGACAAGCCCAGGTCATTCAAGACCTCACAATGTGGTCACCTTGTCAGAAATTCTCCATAATAACCAACAATATCGTTCTTGAACTGTAGTTGTGGAGCTTGAGAGCCTCTTCTCTGTCCCACCCACGCCCCAAAAACCACGTGGGCAGAGCTCTGCTGCCCAAATTCCTGTGGATTTAAGCTGAGGCTCGGCAACCACAGAGCAAAGTCTATCCGTGTGTTAACCAGGGTAATCCCAAGGGCAGTTTGCCCAGAGAAGCTGTGGCTGCCCCATCCCTGGAAGTGTCCAAGGCCAGGTTGGACGGGGCTTGGAACAGCCTGGGCTGGTGGAAGGTGTCCCTGCCCAGGGCAGGGGGTGGAATGGAATGGGCTTTACGGTCCCTTCCAACCCAAACCACTTTGTGATTCTACAGCAACCAACCCTGACTAAATTCAATTTGGGGATCTCATTTTTCCTAAGCTGTCCTGGGTTTTCTCTACACTTTGAGGAGCCTGTAGTAAACTTGGTATTAAATCCCCTGTAGGTGTTACAATGCTCCATTCACTGCAAGATTACTCTCTGATTAATGAATGTTTCCCTTGCACTGGTTTGAAGATTAAATACAAGTTTATCTGCAGGGCTGTGAGCAGGAAGGAGAAAACCAGGAGAGTCTCCAACTGCCACCACTGCAGCCAGGATGCAATTTTTCTGTTGTAATAAAAAATTGCATTTACTACTGAGTGAGAGAGTAATCAGAGACTGATTACCACAGATGCTAACTACAGTTTTACTCACAAGCTCCAAATCTGAGTTAGGCACCACCAACATGACATAGAGAAGGTGTCTCTTAGCCAAGAAGAAACCAGTTGGTGACAGATCTCTGCTGTTTCAACTGGGTTTCTTTGAAAAATTACCTTTTTAAGGGAATTAGCAGAGAAACTGGGTGTATGTGGCTACTAACACACAGGCCCTGCTCCTGGAAGGAGGAAGGTTCCCATCACGTATGAACAGCCCTGCTGAGGAGTCTTCCTGAAGCCTCCACAGCAGATCAGCACCTGGAGTTCCTAATGCAAGTCTAAACTCCAAGAAGAAACTGGAGAGTAAAGTGATTTTGGAAAAATTATCCCATCCTAGTGCTTCTGCACTGGGTTGCAACATTATCACTGAAGTAATAATTCTCTTTAATTTAGGAGTTCAGGTGGGGTTTTTCCCCCCACATTCTGGGGAGATCCAGTCCCCGAGCCAGCCATGGGAAGTGCTCTCTAACATCACAGTGGCAGCAGCACTAGGAAAAGCAGCACCAAAAGCAGGTGAGAAGTCCCTACAGCCTTTCCTACCGCAACAAACCCCACGTTTTCATGATGCCGTGACTTCGACTCCCTCGGGGACCGTCCCGCACGTTAAAAGGCCACCCCCCTTGGAATACCACCACGGCCCCGAGGTACTCACTCCATCCGCTCCCGTGGGGATCTGCCCGTTGACGTTGAGGGTCCGGAAGGGGGAGTGGGTGGACAGACGTTTGTCCCACTCGCTCGGCCGCGGCTCCGGGACGGACTCCATGAAGTTCTTCTTCAGCTCGCTGATGTTGGCGTGGTGCTTCTTGATTTCCTCCTGGGGCTTATCTAGATCCTACCAGCAAAAGGGGACAGGATGAGCGCAGGGGGCGCGGGGAGGAGCCGGGACTGCCTAGGCTGCGCTTAGCAAAGCTGCGCTCAGCGGGGCCGAGCTCCCCGGGTGGTGCTCACACTGCAAACACACAAAGGGAGCGTCCTCTCTCCTCTCTCCTCTTGGATTAACGGGGATAAACTGCGATCACAGAGCGGGGTCTCCTCCAGGTGACCTGCAATCTCATGGGTTTTTCCCCTGTATGGGATTTCCTTTTAGAGTTGCCGGACTGTGTTTGCTTGGGTTATTTTTTAAAGGGGGGCAGGTTTGCTTTCTTTTCCCTCTGCAAGCCTGAATATTCCCAGGTGTCAATACAATTAACGTTCAATAACACGCTTCCCCAATTTATTTTTTTTCTCTCTTCATACCTATTTCCCTTTAATCCTACCAGGAATTATCTCTGCTCCCAGAATATTCCCATTACCATCATGTCCCCTCCCTCTCATCTCATCCCTCCAGGAGCTACCACAGGAGGTTTCAGACTTCTGAAATAAAGATGAGATTTTTTTTATTTTTTTTTAAATCAAACCGAGAATTTCCTTCATGCTGGATCAATCAAAAAACTCCTGATAATTTTTTTTTTTTTTTAAATCTAGAAAAACTCACATTTCTACTCTCTGATGCCAGTTTTACAGCATAAACACATAGACTTCAAGGCAAGTCAACTTGTTAAAAATAGTTTTTTCTTTGCAAGCAAACCAGAGTTTGTAGAAAACAAAGCTTCTGCATAAAATAGGCATAAGCCAAACAACAACTTTTCTGGACAGGGCCAAAAAGCAGCAAGAAAGGGAGAAATCAAGGTCAGTAAAAGCATCACTGGGAAATTTAACTATTTTTGTGATTTCCATTGTTACTCAGCCCATTAATTTTAGAGGATGGAAGAGCAAACGCATCTCTAAAGGAGGGGCCCTCCCAAAAATCTGCATCCCTGCAGCTCACCCAGGACACAGCTATACCCCAAATGCCTCTTTAACAACATTTACCCTTTTTGGCACAGTTCTGGGGGAAAAAAAGGCAAGTTTTGGCATCAAGTCTGGACGAAAGTATAAGGCAAGTGCCTGCTGGGTAGGGAAAAAAAGCAGAAATAAGTCTGCTGAGCACTCCAGGGTAAATCCCTGCCTGGGACCAGGAACCCTATGGCTGCTCCTGGCTCAGAGAAGAGAGAAGGACCACCTTGGCTTTTCCAGCACTGTGCAGGAGCAGGGCCTGGGAGGGCTGGAGAGGAGCTAAAGCCACGAGGAGCTACGTGGAGCCAGGTCTGGAAAGCACCTTGAGGAACCAGCTCGCTCAGCATCACCTCCTTTTCCTCCTGTTTTTCCCTTTCTGCAAGAACCTGGTGCACGTGGAGAGTTAAAAAGGCTTTCAGCAAAATCAACAGGCAGCTTCAGGAGGGCGAGATCTGCTGGGAAAACATCTGATCTGCCGGATGCACGGGTTAAAAAACACGAAGGGGATGAAGGGGGTGAGCTGCTGGGTGAGCCCTGTTCTAGGGGAGGGCTGGAGCACCTGCAACAGAACCAGGGAGGGAAAGGGCTGGGTGGCAGAGGCAGGTGTGGTGCACTGACAGGAAAAAAGGGGTTTGGAAGCGATGACCAAGCTCTGTTTGGGGTTGGGGGAGATGGAGCTGTTTGAGCTGGGTGGAAGAAGGCGACAGGCAGAGTCTTCAGAGCTCCAGCAGCGGCCCGATGTGTTCGCACCCTTCGCTCGTGGCTCAGAGCTCTACTGATGTAGCAGGTTAAAAAAAAAATTTAAAAATAAAAACAAGACACAAAAAAACCCCCCAACTGAAAACCCACCCGAAAGCTGCAAAACTTTGAAAATTCCGATTAGGAGAAAGCAGTTAGTTCACTCCATTTTTTCAAGAGGTGCCAACAGGGAAACCCTACGAGCTGCTGGGGCTGCAAGTCTGAGTAGAAACACGTAACACAGAGTAACAAGAGCCACAAAACATCTCCCATAACACAGTGTATTAAAGAATTAAAATATATGATTGGTGTGGTCTGTTCTGAGATCCTGCTTGGGTGAAAGCAAACAAAAAGGGCTCCCAAATTCAAAGGGAAGAGCTGAAAGGTGGAGGGACGAGCCACCCGTGACCACTGAGCCCCCACGTCAGAGGTGACAATTTCACTGAATCCCAGAATGGTTTGGGTTGGAAAGGACCTTAAAACTCATCCTGTTCCACCTCCTGCCATGGGCATGGATACTTTCCACCGGCCCAGGTTGCTCCAAGCCCTGTCCAGGCGGGCCCTGGACACTTCCAGGGATGGGGCAGCCACAGCTTCTCTGGGAAACCTGTTCCAATTTCCCCTGCAGCTTATCCTGAATTTTGTGTTTTCATAGACTGGCTTTTCCCCCAGGAAAGTAATTTGTTTCAAGCAATGAAAAACTAGTCCCCACCACAATCTATGCCCCTGTGAGCACCCAGTGGGTCCCAGAGCAGATCCGAGCCCTGCCAATCATGTATTTTGGGTAGGTATGAGAGAATGAAAGTCAGAAGAGGTAGAAGGAAGAATGGGTGCACATCATCATGTTTACTGTCACCATGCAAAAGCATAATTTAAAAAATCAAATCAAATCAAAAGGTCTTTCATGCAAGAGCATGCAAAATAAAGGCAGCAGCAGAAGAGGAAGAAGTTCAGCGCAGATGCAGAAGGTTTAGGCAAATGCAACTCAAAAAAAGCTTCAAGTTCATACAAACCTCCAACATTAAATTGCTATGCCTGATATAAATGTTTTCACCATCTAGCCTCTTTGATCTCTTCTGTGAAAATGAAAGGAAAGGGGGAAACAAAACAAAACAAAAAAAAAAGCACAAAAAATTAAAACGTTGGTCTTGCGGGATCGAGAAATCGGCAAATTAAAAAAGTTAACTCAAGGTCGGGAGTGCAGTGCTGAGGCAGCATGGGGTGGGAATTCCCACCAGGAATGGGGGTCTGGCTCATGGAGAATGGGAGATGTGATGAGTCCTTTAAAGAGACAGCTCCCGGGGGGCCTCGGCTCCGACCACAAAGGTTTTTCCCATGGAAACCTTGCACAGGTCACCACGTCACATTCCCGAGGGATGCAGGCCCAGGCCCACCCCAGTGTGAGGCTGTACTACCTGGAGTAACCTTTACAAGGTCCCAATGTGCGCAGTAACTATGCCTTAACCACCTTTCCCATCTTGGATGTGTCCCTGTCACTTAATACCAAAAAAACCATCCTCTTCATTTTGTTTTTTGCATTTCCTGCAATGCACACTGCACAGTTTTCTCTGGTTTCTAACTAAATTTGTTACAGAGAAGATAAATTTCATAAATCAAGCCAAGTGTGTTTCTTTTGAACATTCAACATGCATAATTTCAGCAATCAGGCTGTGTCTACGGGACAAAAAACTACTCATTTTCCAGTCACGTATCTGGTAGTTTAAAGGAAACCAACATCCCAACCCAAAGCACAGGAAGAAATTGGAGCACTGTCTTTTTAAACATGTTACAGATGCATGAATGATATGGCAAATTTGGCTGGTGAAAGGGTAAAATGGCTAACCTTCCTCATTCTTATCAGCTCTTCCTCTTTTTCTGCAGGCTGCTGCTGTTGGGCAGTGATAAAAACAGAAAAAAAAAAAAAAGAGTTGTTGGTTCATTTAACTACGTTGAACCTTCCAAAAAAAAAAAAAAAACCAAAACAACTGTGAGCAACCTAAACTGAATTATAGCACAAACCTGGGGCTGGGCACCCTTCGTGGTGGGGACTGTGACCTCAATGTGTGTTTTCCTCACCTACATTTAAGAAATAAATCGGTAAAAACATTTCTTGTTAGTAGATTTGTTTCAAGAAACCGTTTAGTTTCCAAACACGGCTGCATAGAGTTGGTTTTGAGGCGCTGGGGGAACATGCAAAAACCAACATGCAGCCCTGGGTTAATGACACGGCAGCTCCCGGCGCTCTGTTAGTCAAACAGCACGTGGAAATAATTCCTTCAGCTCGAGAATTATTTGTATTTGAAACCAGTGCTCTTGCAGTGCTTCTGAAGAAGGGCTTCCCACTTTGCAGTAGCTTGGCCAGGCAATGTTTTCAAATGCCATTTTGCAGCTGGATCTCCCAGTGAAATCCCAACAAAGCAACATGCTCCAATTAACACAGACCTTCTCAAAAACAGAAATCAGGGATTATATGCACAGGTATTATGTTGGCAGAGGCAGTAAGAGCAGGCTTAGCTACAAAACCAAGCCTAACATCACTAATTAAGTTCTTTCCTGTCCACAAGTAGAGAGCCAAGACTGTCTTAACACTCTCAAGGAAGTATCTTAGGGAAATTGGATTGCCAAGTACTCTGAAGGCAAAAGCATCAGTGGGTGTTAAAAGAAGTGATGCAGCTACATTGGAGAAACAGGGTAAATTTGGCACGTTCAAATCCACAATTTCCTCCCACATCTATATTTGAAGGGGGAAAAAAAAAATCCGGTGTTTAAGCATTTAAGAAAAAAACCTGTAATAACTGAGATGGGATGAGTAAAATCTCCTCGTTCTCAGTGTAACACGAGGGAGGAGGAGCAGCCAGGCAGGAACTCTGTGCTCCAATTCCAACCCCACAGTGCCAGCCTGAGGATCCCTTCAGCACTTCCATTTAAAAATTACTGCTCACACGGGCCATGGAATTTTTTGAAGCAGCTGTCCTTTCTTCACCTCCCATCTCCCAACCCTAATTAATAGGGATTTCCCCTGGAGATGTCACACAAGGCCCACTGTGTGATATGTTACAGGAAATGTGGCTCCAGCAATGCTGAGATCAGCTAAATTTTGGAGGGATGTGAAAATCCTGTCTCGAGGCAAACACCTCTGCTGCACCCCTGCAAGGCTTCAGTCAACAAGAGCTGCAGAATATTAAGGACACTGTAATACCAACATTAATTTTGCACATTATTCTGACTTAGTAGAACAACACACACACCTCAATCCCAGCAAAGGCCTCAGACATTTGTAGAAAAGTCAAATAACAGTTAAAAAAAAAAAGGCATTTAAACAATAAGCCCCCCAAGGTCTCACCAGTGCCATTGTCAACTTAAGTTTTAGTCCAGTTTGCAGCACTGTGTTACCAGCTCTCCCAGCCAAAGCCTATCAATGCGAAAAACATTCTGGCACTGGGCTGCAGCCAGATCCTTATCACTGATTTCACTGGAATGGCCTCCTGCTGTCGTACCAGGAATCAAGGGGCACAGCCTGGCCACGGGTGAGCCCTAAACTCCAACCCCACGAGCACGTGCAGCTCTTGGCAGTGTTTTTAAACATCTTAAGGTCGCGCTCAGTTTGACTGCAGCCACCAAAACTTGGGAGCGTCTCCTCTTCCACAAGGAATGTCAGGGCGGGGATTTCCCTGGCACCCAGACCCCCGTGCCTGCTCACACCTGATGCCTGGGAGGGGGACAAACCCCTCATGTCCCAGGAGGGGAAGGTGGACAGAGCTGCTGCTTTGGGGTGGCTTCCAGAGCGACGCTCCGGCTCTTCCGAAGAGACTCCGGTCTGACCTACCTTGGATGCATCAGCCGGCTCTGCCTTGGCTTTCTCTGGTGGGAATTCCTCACGTCTCACATCAGCTTTTGCTGTTTCCTTCCCTGTTTTAGTCGTGGCCACGTCCTTCACGTCAGGCTTAGCTGGGGCTGGCTCTGCAGGGTGGCTCTGAGCGATGGCCGGGGCCGAGGTGGGCCGGGGGCTCCGCTCCGGGGTTATCACGGCCACTGCTGAGGAGGGGGGACACACAGGGACAAGGTTCAGAGCAGGTAATGTTCCAGAGCTCTAGGCAAAGTCTTCCCAAATTACAGTGCTGTCATTTCAAAAGAAAGGGAGGAGGAGGAGGAGGAGGAGGAGGAAAAAAAGGGAAACGAAATAAAGATGTTGAGCGAAGCAGCTTGTGCGTTTAGTACGGGAGGGTTGAGATTATTTTCCTTTGTGGTTTAAATAAAATCAAATAAAGCCCCACACCAGATGGTTTACAAAAAAAGCAAGCTTGCACTCTGCAGAGAAGCCACACCAGAAAGGCAAATCTGGAATTTGACATCGTGCCATGGATTTCTGGGTCCTTTCACACATAACTGACACGGACTCCACTCCAGTGCAACCACAAAACAGACACAGCGTGGGGAGTTCTGGGCTTGTGGGCACCTCCTCAACCAGAAACAGATGGTTTCTGGAAGGGAAACACAGGCTTCCCCCCCCTCCCCAATCTTTTAGGCAACTCAAATGAAAAAATAATCAACAAGCACTGCTCTAGAAAACTTCACAGCAACTTCCAGGTGGGATTCAAAGCAGGCTGGGCTGTGTGTCCCGGGGGTATCTTCGAGGCAGCATGGTGGGAAGATACCCAGCACCTCCAGGTCAGTGACAGTGCAGGAATGAAAGCATGCTGCCAAAAAATCACCTTTCCAGAGGATGACAGTCTTAAAACACAAGCACTAGCCCCACACAAAATCAACTGCCTATTCCTTTCCTTCAGTTCCCGATTTCCCAGGCAGTTCCTGAGCCCTGAAAGGCCTGACTCCAACGAAATATTCAAGCCAATACTGTGTGACAAAGCCAGCCCCAATTAATTCCCTGTGTGTACCTACAGATACAATAAGCTATTTGGTTCTCCTGATGTTGGGGTTTATGGATGTTCCACTAAAAACACACCCAAAATAGTATCTTTGACGTGGTCCCC
The DNA here is from genome assembly GCA_035584735.1 of Pseudotriccus pelzelni. NCBI lineage: Eukaryota > Metazoa > Chordata > Aves > Passeriformes > Tyrannidae > Pseudotriccus > Pseudotriccus pelzelni. The sequence goes on along the minus strand of JAWMRA010000058.1, from coordinate 177,838 downwards.
CATTCCCAAAGTCACAGTTTGCAGCAGGGTCACGCTGTGCAACTCATCCCATCCCACACTGGTGTTCTACTCAAAGACACTAGAAAATTTGCTGTTAAAAAAGAAATTGTGATTTCAAACTACGCCTTAGTAAGAACTCCCATTTCACTGAAAAGGTCACTGCATCTCATCTGTGTGTAAACAAAACATGAGAGAATAAAGCAGCTACATGACCAAAACACATATGAGAAGGAGGGATTGGGGAGAGCAAAAAAGAACTTGATTTTCCACAGACTGGAATTACACTTTCAAGACGAACTCCTGGACCCACCCCAAACCCCACACCAGCACCACGGGCTCCGTCCTCTCCCTGCTCCTCGTCACAGCAGCTCATTTCTGTGACCCAGACACTGCGTTATCCTTTCAGGAGGACAATCGGTGCCGTGTCCTGGTGTATTCGTGCCATGGAAGCGGTGACAGCCGCTGGGAAGGTTGTACAGAGGTGGGATGGCAGGGACAGTCGGGATGAGGAGGATGCTGGCAGAGCAAAGCCGTCATCGCGGTGGTACCTGGCTCCTTCGGGACTGGCTCTAGTTCTCTCACCACCATCACTTTTTCTTCCTCCTCCTCCTCCTCCTCCTCCTCCTCTTCAATTGGGCTTATCTCAATACTGCCAAGATCACGTTTGGCTAAAAAAGTTATGGATGTGTTAAAATGCCACCTCAAAGAGGAAGCAGCAAAGGAAATACTGCCACCAGTAAATCCGCACGGCCACCTCTCCTGCTCCTCTCCCAGGGCATCAAGACATGCAGGAAAAATGATAACAGACACCAAGCTTTTCCTTTGCCATCCAACAGTGAGTTCTGGGCTGCCCAGAAATGTATTTTACTTTACTTTCCTGACTAACTACTTTAGGCCATTTTTACACATGATTCAAACACAGTAAAAAGCACTGCCCCAAAATAAAAGATATAAAATGCAGGTTGGAATTGGATGATCTTTAAGGTCCCTTCCAACCCAAAACAATCCATAATTCTGTGATTGATCACCATCACCCCACCATCATCCCTGCTGGGAACAGGAGAGTCAGGAGGAGGAAAAGTGCAGGAGATGGATAAGAAGGGGCAGCTGCATCAGGAGAGCCCCAGCTGTGCTCAGGTCTGACACTGGCTGATGTCCGCTCTGCTGCTACCCATGCAATATCCTCCAGGGTTTTCCATACTAATCAAGAAAACCTGAAGTTCTCAGTTACCTCCCTCCACGGCTTCAATCTCCTCTTTCTGCAACAACTAATCAACTCTATTTTAATCACGATTGTCATGGATCTGACTGCAGCAGCGACGTTGCTCTGACACCCTTCCCCAACTAGGGAAGCAGCACTCCCTAGTGAAGAAATAAAGTGGAATGTAGGTGACCTCCAGCAGTCCTGGATCTCATAACCTGATTTTCAGGCACTGCACATTCCTACAGCTCAGGGGAGCAAACCTTCCACGAGGGAACAGCAAGGGAGGAGCGTTAAGAGGCCACTGCACACTCACTTCCACACACAGCCAAGCTCACCTCGCCCAGGGCACTCCTGGAAAGCGGCACACGGCAAAGCCAGGGGGGATTTTAGTGGCAACAAAACACCACCACAAAGCAGTGCAACCTGTGTCCTACAGCACTGCATCACTTCACCCAGCAGTGACAGCACAGCAGCCACCGAACGCCGCTGCGGCTGTACCTGACCGCGGCAGCACCGGCTCCGGGAACTTTGGCTTGGCAACAGGAACCTTAACCACCTCTACCTTCTCCTCCTCCTCTTCCTCCTCTGCAATGGGTTTCATTTCAAAAGTTTCAAGAGTGTGTTTGGCTAGAAAGAGGTTTGCAGGTGTTAATGGGGGGTCGGGGACCCGCACGGACACACGACGGTCACCACAGCAAAGAGTGAGGAAATCCCTCTCAGCAGCTGGGAAGAGGTTTGCAAACCAGGCAGCTCCACAGTCATTTTCCACCCTGAAATTGTGCACCAGCCTTTCTAGTGCTGCCAGACCCAACAGTGCATTGGATAAGAGGGGGAAAGAACAACAGAAATAAGCTTTGCAGGCTCCTTGCCCAGACAGGGAGACGTGGGGACGTGTGTGGAACGAGGATGGGCTCTGCCTGCAGAGTCCGGAGGGACAGGGTTGCTGGCTGGCAAAATCCAGGCAAAACACATCCAGACAAAAACCCATCCAAAAACCAGCAGCATTAATTAAATGTACTTGAGTGATCCACTTCCAATCTACCCTGGTGCCTGAAGTTCCTCACCCTGTTTTTACAGCATCGGGCTTTCCCCACTAGGGAGGATCAAGGTGTGACCATGGTGGGGGGAAGTCTGACACACTTCATGAAAGCTGGACCTAGATAATACTACAAAAACAGGGATGCACTAAAAAGCACACTGTAAAAAATTCCAGGTGGAAGGAGGGAAGCAGAGCAGCACCCACAGCATTTGTATACGAATTATTTCCAGCCCTAACACACCACAGGCGGTCGCCACCCAAGTGATGAAGGCTGCAAATATTTGACAACACTGTGCTGTGAAACACTTATTAGTATTCAAATGTGCTGTTGCACCTACACCCCTCTTAAGGACATTAATATTTATTAATAGTACCTCTCTTCAGAGAAATATAAGCCCCAATGACTAAAAGGGGTGGCATTTCTCAAATGCTGAAAAAAGATCCCAGAGTAGACTTAAAAATAAAAAAAAGGTCCCAGAATAGACTTAAAAAATGTCAAGAAGGTCCCAGGATGAAGAATTTCAGAAGCCTCACAAGAAGTTTCAAGATCAAACTTTAAAGTTTGCTAATTTATGTACACAAAACTACTCAAATCTATTGAGAGTTCTCAAGTACCATCACACTCCAAACTTATTCCCCCCTCCCCACAAGAATCACAAGGTGGAAATTTAAGGAGTCTCCCACAGTTGGGCTGCGTCTCCTCTCACTGCAGAATTCTTCTTGCAAAGAAATGAAAACAGAAAGCCGCCAGATTTGGTGAAACTTGGAATCGTCAGGAACAAGCACGTAGAGGACAGGAAAGGCACTGCAGAGAGTTGTAGCCACCACCACAGCTATACCTGGCTTCTCTCGGATCTGATCCGCAGGTTTTGGTTCAGGAACCTCAACCACCACCACCTCCTTCTGCTTCTCCTCCTCTACGGTCCTGAACTCAACTTTTTGAGTCGCACGTTTAGCTGAGGAAACGGGGCACACGTTAAGGACCCGCACGGCACAGGCGACCCTGCAACCGCCACAGGGGCCGCACATCCCCGGGCCTGCTCCTTTCCGAGCCCTGACAGCCAGCTGTGGGACTGCAGCTGGGATTGCTCTGCCTATCTGGGGTCATTAATGGCATGGCCAAGTGGCAACCAACAGCCCTGGTCCCCTCGCCCCCTGTGCATCGTGCCTGAGGACACCCGGATGGCTGGCAAGCTGGAATTTGGCTTTGCTGCTGAACGGAGCTTGGACCAAGCAGCCTCTCCCCTCTGGATTCGAGGTACAAAGCCCATGCTTGGAGTGTCACAGAGCCCAGCAGCAGGGATAGCCTGGCTGCTGCTGGTCACGGGGTGCTGGGACAACTCTGGTGCCTCCTGGGCTGCAGCACAACCTCGGGGCTCAAAGAAATGCAGTCTCTGCTCCATCCGGGATGCTCCCCTTTCCCTGGGTCCTTTCAGTGCACAGGAATGCTCCCCTTTCCCTGGATCTTCATCGAGCACAGGGATGCTCCCCTCTCCCTGAATGCTCATATTTCACAGGGATGCTCCACTTTCCCTAGATCCTCTCAGTGCACAAGGATGCTCTCCTTTCCTTGGATCCTCTCAGTGCACAGGGATGTTCTCCTTTCCCTGGATCCTCTCGGTGCACAGGGATGTTCTCCTTTCCCTGGATCCTCTCAGTGTAATGGGATGCTCCTCTTTCCCTGGATCCTCTCAGTGTAATGGGATGCTCCTCTTACCCTGGATCTTCATGGTGCACAGGGATGCTCCCCTCTCCCTGGTTACTCACGGTGCAAAGGGATGCTCCCCTTTCCCAGGATCTTAGTACCCAGTGATCCAGACCAAGTGGAGTAAACTTAAGCACTCTCCTTTCCATATCTCACCTCCTCTAGCCTGGAGCTATCCATCTCCTTTAAAAATGTGGGATAAGCCCACCCGACTGACATCCCAACCTAAGCATTACTTTAAGGAACACTGAAAAAGTTTCAGTTGTGGCAAAAAATCTCCCCCTCAAGGAAACCTATGGAATTTAAGAAGTTATGCTAAACAAAACAAAGCAAACAGTTTAACTCCTGATTTTCTAAAGGAAGATGCTTTGCGACTGAATGAGGAAATACCTTTACAACCAGAACTTTGCCATGAGCCTTCAGCACCCACCTACGCCTTTTTGTCAGTGAGTTCTGCTGGGACTACTCTCAGTTTGCATTTCTGTTTTGGGTCTGGCTGAGTTGGAGCTCATTTTCCCACAGCAGCCCTCACATTGCTGTGATTTTGAGATAAGGATACTACCTGGGAGGGGTAATAGGCAAATAAATACTGAGTTATGTTGGAGAGCGGAATGATCGCCGGGAATTTCTGTCCTAATTATGCTGAAGGGACAAAGGGTGGATTTTGTGTAAATCATCTGTGTTGTGATGACGTTATTTTGATCTTTGCAGGGGGAATTTTTCTGTCTGTTGGCTGTTTTGTATTCTGACGTGAGCGAAGGTCGCGTGATGAGTGCGGGTTTGAACAGTAACCCTTAAACACGCGAGGGGCGAAACCAGGAGCTGGAGCTCGAGTTTTTTTGGTACAGCAGGGGGTCGAGGAGTTATTTCCGCATCTTGGGAGGGGGAGGGAAGGTGCACTCACCTCCATCCAGGCTCCTGGAGGCTCGTTTGCTGGCCGTGCGCTCGAACTGGGGCGCGGGCCGGTCGATCAGGGCACTTGCCTGCCGCGTCTGCGCCTGCGTCCGCCCGCTGTAGCGGAACTTGGAGCCCAGCGCCAGGAACCTGCTCTTCGGGATGGCCTCGGTGGAAGTCAGCCTGAAAAACATGCCCCCGGTTTAAGAACCGCGCCTCCAGGTCAAGCAAGCAACAAATCCAGCAAAATCTCGGCGCGGCTGGGGAGGGCAAGGAATAAATCTGAAAACCCACGTGGCCGACTTCAAACTATCACATGAGATTTGGTGGATTTTTCCCCCCCTGCATGAAAGGAAATGAAGGATTCTCATTGTTTTTCCACCATCACCTCATCACGTATGGCTTCTTTGGGCTGTGCTGCACTGGAGCTCCCGAACAAACGGGGAAATCCCAACTTGGCATTTCCCAACAAATCTCCTCAATTTCTAACACCAAATGCTTTGAAATGAGTGCTCCTTCACAGCTGTGGCATCTCCATCAGGAAAGCTCCCCAGATCCACAGAGCTCAGTGTGTTTCTAGAGTAGAAACACCTTCTGAAGAATCCAAGAGATCGCTCTGAGATGGACCGAGCTCAAATCCCACTAAACCTGAGCTGTTCTGGTTTAAGCGCCACTCACCAGACTTTATTTCTTAAGGAGTTTAATTTTCTATGGGTGTATTGGGAAGGGAGAGTGTAAGGGGGAAGGTAAAGAGGAAATAAAATAGAAATTAAAGAAGTCTCTTGCCAATAACTCTCACATCTACATCAGCCAAAGTTTTCTGTCTTATGTATTTTATGAAGCAGAACCTGCTTAAAAATTTACTTCAAAAACAAACACTTAAGTGTCCCTGCAACCATTTCACTCCAACTGCTCCAAACCCTAAGGAACACTGAAGCAACTAAGCAACAGTGCTCATTTTCAGCAGTTACACTAAAGCATTAGTTACCCAGAGTTCAGACAACCCACCTGAAGAAGGTGTGATGTTCGACACATACTTTCCACAGCTTCTTCGCTGCCCGGTAACTTGGAAGCTTGAACCCAATTGTACTTTCATACTGTTCTTGCTGTGGAAAACATAAGTTATTTAGGTATAGCAAAGAATAAATATGGCAGGAGCTCAGTCCCCAGCCCGTTGCTCTGTTCTGCTGCGGCACAAACCGCTGAACTCACTGCAGGACATGCAGGAGGAGCTCAGGTCAGAGGAAAGGCAGGCTTCGGCCACAACCCTGGGCATCTTTCAGGATGCACTGGGATTTACAGAGGAACATGCTGTGGATTTTGCAGCCAGTCAGCCTCATTTACACCCCCATCATACTGCCCAGCTGTGGGATGGGGTCAAACACTGACCTCCCTGCAAGGCTGGGTCAAGGCAGTGGAAGCAGGAGGAGGAAGAGGAAGAGCAAAGAGGCAGATCCCCACTGAAACCAGGCTGCTCCAAGCATCTCCCCATTCATGAAGCAGCACCAGTGCATCCATCCCCTGCCTCCTGCCCTTAGGTAAAAAGCTAATTCGAATTTTTAATTACTTTTTTTTAATAAAAGCAAGACAAAGAGCCTTCGTTTTCCCTTGTGTCCAAAAAAAAAAAAAAGAAAAAAGGAGTTCATCCTCTCCCAGTTTCAGCTATCAACTTCCCACCCGTTTCCCGGGATGCTGGGAATACCCCGCAGTGCCAGGAGGTGGTGCTGGATGACACGCTGTTAAACCATCACCAGCTGGGCTGTAGCTCCGGCTCAACTCCAAGCCGGGATCAGACACCCTGATCCCAAACGCTCAGCCAGGGAAAAGGCCGGTCCCTCCCCGCTCCGTTTCAGTGACACACACACAGGGTGACAATCACGAGGCAATGAAAGGTGACACACAGGGGCCAGGACACACCTCCCCCGGCCGAATCTTTATGAAGAAGCTGCTGCGTTTGTAGGAAATCTTCAGGACTTTGGGCCACGGGAAGCGGTTGATTCTCAGTTTATCTTTGTAAACAAGAAGGCCACTGGAACAGACTCCCAGAGTGATGTCCACTCCTTCCAAGTCCTGGGAAAGCAGAAGAGGATTTAAGCAGTGCCAGGGTTAGGAGTTTCAGGCCAACATCTGCCTTCCAAATCACCCCTTTTGTCTTGCCCCAAATTCATCTCCCCACCCCCCAGCTCCCAGCTCCAGGGCCAGGATGGCTTTTCCCTCACGTTTCTCCTCACAATCTCCTCTTTCTTACTGATCTTTCCTGCACTGCTGGTTGCCCAAAGGGCTTGTCTAGAGTCCAACCTGCATTTCCCCACATGGCAGGTCAGAGCCATAAATTCAAAGTTCCCTCAGAGCACGGACTCGTCTCCGTCAGGAGCTTTGGAAAGCTACCTGAAGTATATAAAGAATAAACAACCAGGAAGAATTCCTTCTCCTGCAGGAATGCTTGAGGCATTCCTGTTCTGTGCCTGGATTTCCATACTTCCTCTACCTTTCAAAAGGAGCTTCCTGGAACAGGTAAACTTGCTCCTGCAAGGGAAGGATAATCAAATGACAAAACCCACAGGCAGGTGCTGGTTCTCACCTTGGCTTGGTGAAGGTCGACTCCATACATGGACAGCTTTTTTGCATTCTCAAGAAATTCCAGGTCTGCCTGGGCTGGAGTCATGGATCTGGGGAAAGAGAGAAAGGGCTTGGTATTCCCCAAACTGTTGCTTTGAAGAGAGGACAAATCAGACTTCGCCAAACTCGTTAGATTTTGTTTTGCTTTCAGTACCACCAAATTTGTGCTCAGGTGATGAAATATTAAATCCCTCTGAATTCCCACATTTGCACTTTGAGACATCCCCACAACACAGGTGCACTTTACTCCTGTGGAGCTGTACAGGCACTAGAGAAGAAAGTAAGGAACAGCAGTGAGGGGGCAAAACTTGATTCAGCAGAAGAAACCCCAACTGAGCCGCAGGCAAAGTGTGACAGGTCCTGTCCCCTCAGACCTCCAGACCTCCCCAAACCCAGCTATTGTTCTCCCAGCCAAACACATGGACAGCTGAGACCACTCAGCAGCGATTCCAACCGGGGGACCAGATGAATGAGGGGTTTTCTGGGAACAGATGGTGCCCTGTCTGCAGGAGGGGCACAACTTAACAGAGACATCCTGATAATGGCCTCCATTATCAACGGTATTGAAGTGCCCTTGTTAATAAGTTTCTGGTGTGTGAGGTACATTAACAGCTCTGTTGGGAGAGAATTCAGCTGCATACATTTCATTTTCTTCCCTCCTTTGATGTCTTCCTCACTGAGCCCTCCCATACATCTTGTGTGTGATGTAAATAGAGTTTGTGGTGGTGGGAGACAGGGCAGACAAAGACAGCTGTAAGGAAAATCCTGCAGGGAGGACTCAGGAGCTGTTGCTCCTGGCAGACATGTGCCTTGTGCTTTGCAATACAGTAGCAAGAGCTGGAGAGTGGTTTAGCAGAGATTTCCCTGGAATTGTTCAAAAAACACGTGTGTGTGGCACCTGAGAACATGGTTTAGTTGTGGGCTTGGCTGTGCTTGGGGGAATGGTTGGACTCAATGGTCTTCGAGGCCTTTTCCAGCCTTAATGATTCCATGACTCTGATTCCCTCTGAAAAACCCTCTGACAGTTTAATGTTCACAGAATACAGACCAGAAATTAAACTGGGACGTTTTGCTTCCTCCTGCACACGAAGACAGATGAAATATAACTACATCTTATACCTTGAAGTCTCCTTCTAATGAAGCCATGAATAATTCATCACCCTGATCCGCCACTTCCAGCACAGCAGCGGCCTTTGACTCCGAGTCATGAAGCTTGTCAGTGGCCTGGTACTTACTTTCCCTCATTTCCTTTCCTCTCAGTGCAAATGGAGGGGAATCAATTTAAAGTATTGATTTGGAGGGTTGAGTGAGGTGTTAATTGTAGCTCTGGCCACAGCCAGGAGCCCATGCCCACCCTTCCCACTGCACTCTAGTTATCAGTTCCCCTCTGCCTCTGAGAAGGTCTTGTCTTTGCTCTGTTCTTGTCAGGGCATTAACCAGCAGCTTCTCACAGGGCAAAGGGCTGCTGGCTGAAAGTACCACCAAGTGGTGTTATGGATTTGGGGGTTTTCCCCTCTAAAATCCCAGCGCATCCCCGTGAGCGCACAGAAGCTGCAGCCACCACACCTTACCTGTATGTTTTATGAAGCTCCACAACCTTCTCCTCGAGCTCTTTTGTCTGGTTTGGGGCCAGTTTGAACTCAGTGATGTAATCTGGGCCGTGGAGTTCGGGATCATAGTCCCCCAGCTCCGACTGGACCGTGTAGGAGCCCAGCAGGGCCAGGGTTGCAAAGGAGCAGGGCAGCCGCCCCGTGAGGATGTCCTGCCTGAGCTGAAGACACAGGTAATACCTGGGGGCAAAAAAGGAAAATATTAATCACAGAGAAATTTATTAACCTGAGGATCAGTCTCTTTTTTTTTTTAAGCCACGAGCATGGTGCTCGTTCCCAATTTCTACCTGTATTTTTACTCATTGCCAAGGTAAACAGTGTGGAGCTCTGGGGGATTTAAGGTCACCTCCACTCTGCAAAGGGACCAGAAAATCTTGGGTTTAGATAAAAATGTGCTTTCCTTTACAGACACACCCATGCCAGGGTTGTACGTGGCACTGCTTTACACAAGTGGACTCCAGTGGAGAGCGGGAGCATCCACACACCCACTGAGAACAAACCAAACCCCCTCAAAATGGGGAAAACATTTGATCTCCTCGCTGAAGGAGCCAAATATTAAACATTTCTAGTCCATATTCACTGTTCTGCTGACAGCAGACTCCCAGGGAACTCACCTGGTTATATCCTCTGTCAGCTGGGCAGGATCTGGAGGATAAAACTTGACATTGAAGGTAAAATCCCAGGGGCCTCCTGCAATGACAAAGGAGAGGTTGAGAGAAGTCAACACACCAGAACAGCTTTGTGACAGTCATTATTACTAAAGCTGTTATTAAAAAAGCTGGGAATATCCAACCTGATCTTCAGCAATTCACCCAGCAGATGTGACACTGATTTTATACTGCTCACTCTCACAGCTGGATGCAGCTTAACATCTGTATAAGATATGGTTTTATTTATAGGCTGCAAGCAGGAGAAAAAAAAAGTAGGGCAGGGAAATACACATAAATAAACCACTACTTGTGGCAAAAATTAAATTCGTTGCTAAGAAGCTCAAGGACTCCCATGTTCTTTCATTGATTGAAAAGGGATTCATGAAGAGAGGGCAGGGGTGGGCTGTAAGTTAATGAATTAGGATTGGTTTATCACTCGAGCCAATTTTCAAATTTCAGGAGGGGATGTGCTAAGTCACTTCTCAGCCTAATGCACTGGGGTCAGGTGGTCAGACACAGGTTAAACTCAGCCCAACCCAAGCATCAATCTCTGGATGAGAAGCCAGCAAGCACCAGGGCAGGAAGAGTTTTACGAGCCCAGACCTAAATGTTTAATACTTAATGTTTAAAATAATACTTAATGGTTAAAACAATGTTCGCTGCAAACCTGGTGCAGCACCATCACAGGCATCAACTGGAGTGAGAATCCATATAATCACACTAGAACTGGCATTATGAGTGGTCTGGCCAGCCTAGGTGCCACAGCTGAAGGGGTTACTCTCTCTTTTTCCTTGAAAATAATCCCATTTCCCAGCAGAAAATAGTCCTGACCGGGTGATTTTCATAGTTACATCTCCCCCCTGCTGTGGCCCTTTAACACCAGCTCAAAATGAGATTTTCTTTCAGAAAGAGAAGATCTGCCCCTGCGCTTCACCCAGAGGTTTATCCCAATCTCACACAGGGAAGAGGGGGCACGGAGCATCCCTGGATTTACTTCTTACGCAACGCCATAACTGGGATTAAACACAAGGCATGTTGTTTTCATCACACACAGTTCAAAACAAGCGATTCCAAAGGGTCATTTTAGGGAGCAGAGGTTATCTAAAGCAACAGGCATCAGGGTACACATATTCATACCCACATTCAACCTATTTTCCAGTAAAATCTAATAATCTGCCATTTAACCCATCTCAGGGGATCAGATTCCATAAGAAGCTGCTGCTCATCACATTTACTAGATGAATTTTACGGATGGAGCAGCTCCTGCCCTTCAAACACATCCTGCTGTTGATTCCAAGGGAAGTTGGTAAGACCAGGAGCTTTCCCTGCTCCACAGCCCTGGGGTATTTTCCCCCCCCAATCTGGATTTAGTGACACACTTTGTCCTGTGCCTCCTACCCAAAGCACACATAAAACAGCATTTTACTCTCATAAAACAGCATTATGCTTCCCAAACCCAGTATTTTACCTCCAAAAAACCAGTGTTTTATAGCCAAAACCCAGTAGTTTACTTCCCAAACCCAGTATTTTACTTTCAAAGCAGTCTGACTTGCCCCCAAGAGAAAACAAAAGCCTCTGAAACGTTTTTAATTTCGACGCTGCCCTCATCTTGAAGTAATTCAGCGCTAGCAGACCTTAAAATACCACTCTGGAGAGCATCTGGTGATACTACTCGAGCCATTTATCGGTCCAGCACTCCTATTTGGACCCCAAAACAGCCTCAGAGTCCATCAAATCCTGCTCCAAGCACACAGTTCTGCTCAGGCTCTCCCAGTCTGCCTTCAGGAGTTCAGTGGCTCCCACTGACACCCCTTTTCCCACCCTCCAACAAGGAGCCATCTCCCGTTCCAGCCCTGCAGGGCCAGTGTTTGCTCTGCTGCAGGCAAACACACCCCAAGCCCGTGTTTTGCCAAGGAAATGACATGTTTTTTCCTAAATCCAGAGCATCCCTAAGTCCTTAAGAAGGAGAGAAAGGACGCAGAGACTGCTTGAACTTGTGCTGATCCCTGCCAGCCACCCTCAGCTGACCTCTCCCCATCCCTGGGCCCCCTCCAAGACCATGTTATTTAGGGAAGAGGGGAGAAACCACCCCCCCCCACCACCACCTCAGACGATAAATTCAATCTACTTACCATGAACCTGCTTTTTTATTTCTTTGGCAGGATCCAGCCACGTCTGTAAGAGGATAAAAACATTCGCAGTTTAACAGACATTCCAGAAACGCCACAGAAAGCTGCAAATTGCTAAAAATACGGCGAAAAAAGACAATATTTGACACTCAGGCAGCCATGGAAACTGGAGAGACAGTGCATTTTTCACTACTTTTACTCCAGGCTGTGGTCTCGGGGGTGTATTTCCAATCATTCATCTACCAGGTACTCGTAGGGGAGGCAGGAGGAAGAGGGGAAAAAAGGCAGAATAACAGGGCTGCAGGTACAGCCAGGTCGCAGCCGGGTGAGGGGCACTTCTAAAACACCTTTTTTTCCCCTCCAGAACCTTTAAATATAGGCAAATAGGATGTTTACATTCATTTTAAGCACCCTGTCTCCTCACTTAGCCTACTCAGATCAAAGATCACCAAGACTTTCTATTATTAGCTCTGGTTTTCAAAGACCTAATCACTGAAATATGAGTGAAAACACCCAATTATCACGGAAGGCTGGAATTTCACAGGAGTGTGACATAAACTTCATTTCTTTTAACCATGACTCAAGTTTCTACTAATTATCTCTGCTACAAATTTAGAAATGTATCCTTTTTTTCCTCTCCCCTCTGTAATTTGGGGTTCTGTGGGATGATGGTGCAACACAAGCCACGAAAAACAACTCCTGCTTTTTTCCGTGGTCTGAGCCTTTCCCTTTGGAGAGCTCAGGGTCTGCCCCCACTGCGGGGGATGGCACAGGGTTAATGACCCTCCTGAAGAGGCTACATTTAACCACCTTCTTCATTTTCACCAGCCCTTGAGAAGGATTTAGACGTCCAGGTCTCCCGAGGTGAAGGAATTAACTCGTTGAATCCCCCGAGCTAATCTCCCCCGACCAGAAGGACACGTAACTTCACGGCAGGGAGACAGCCACACTTACAATTTAATCTCCCCTTTTTATGTGCCTGTCCCTCTAACCTACAAAAGCAGGGGTTAAAAACCCCTCATTTTGGAAAGGCAGACGGGCCACTTGCTGCCTTTTTAGGGCCACAGCTTTAAGCTGAGCATCTCCACGGCCCGGGCTGGTGCCGCGACTGCTCGTTACTGGGTTGGGCAGCCCAGGGTGCAGTCATGCATCCCACCCCGCCTGATCCAGCAGACAATGATGGGAACAGCAATTAACAGCACTTTTATCCCATTGGGTCATGAATCAGTGGGAAACAATCCTCCCTTTCAGAGCAATGAGCTCCTTGCTGCTCTGGCCGCCGTCACAACCTCCTAATCCCGCTGCCACCCTCGGCTACGCCCATGTGGGCAAATATCCCTCCTCAGAAGGGGTTTTCACGAAATATCAAGGTGGAAAATGCCACATGCAAGCCTTCCCTGGCCAGGAATACACACACGTAGCTCTGCCTGCCCCACACAGCTGCAGGTGAGCTGCAGGAGCTCCTTGGATTCCTATTAACATCATTTCCTCCCGTGAATCAGTAACTCCGTGTGGGGTCTTGTTTGAGGTTACAGCAGGACAGAGACGGAGCTTCAAAGTTCAATGAAACATAACCAGAAAGATTCCCAAAAAAACCCTCCAAAAATGGTGTTTTCCCCCCATCAGAGCAAACCAGACCAGATTACTCCACACTGGAGCTGAGCAACCCAAGGACAGAGGCTTTACCTTCCTCAGCTCCCGGCTCTGGAACACAGATGTGACAAAACAATCTGTTTTTCAGTCCCTACAGTTAAAAAGCTGCACAACCTCCCATCCCTTGTTAGCTGGGGGAAGAAGGTGCTTCTGCTTCTGGAAGAGTCGAAGCTGAAAGCCTGGACAGGTGAAGAGCAAGTCCAGGGCTCTGGGAGATCGTGGAATAATTAAGGTCGGAAAAGCTCTTTAAGATCAAGTCCAACCATTAACCCAGCATTGCTGGGTCCACCATTACCCCATGTCCCTAAGCACATCTCCAGGCTTTTTGAACCCTTTCCAGGACTCTTTTTGCTCTTAATTGGATCTAAAAGTACACCTACCCTGCCCTCTGCAAGAACAAACTCCCAGGGTAAAAAACAACACACAAGAAGATAGCAAGACACCAGAGACAGCAAAACAAACCCAAGTGGGAGCTCTGTCTGCCTCAAATAGTGACAGGGTGTTATTTTGTCTGTGTTTTAAACATTATAAAGTATTTAATGGCAAATGTCTGTCAGCCCTATAACCTGCCATGGGTGAACGGTGCAGGTGAAGCAGTGGAATATTCAGAATACGGACCAACATAACTGGTCTAAAGGACACAGAATTTGGTCTTTCATTCCCATTTAGCTTTGGCTCTGTGAAATAAACACTGTTGAGTTAAAGGGTAACCAAGGGGTTTAAAAGATAAGACACTGCCCGAGTCAAACCAAACAAAGACCTTAAACTGAAACCACGAGTAGGAGTTTTGGCATGGAGTCACTGGTGTTCTGCAGGGCAAAGCCTCAACTCCAAACTGCTCTGGGTGGCTCTAACCAAACCTTCCCAATGCTGACACCAGTGCCAGGGCAGCCTGACTTCTTCAGCTGGAATTCTCTAACTTAACGACAGCAAACAACTTCATTTGCAGCAAACTAATATAACAAATTCCCTCCAGGTGAAGACTCGAGTGCACAAGGGTTCTATCATTCTATGATTCATGCACAGCCTTTTCACTAAAACCCACACTCCTGTAGTCACTTATTCACCATTTCTGCCTCTGTGATGACCCCCAACCCATTTTTAGGGAGGACATCAAAAGCAGTTTTAAGGGGAGCTTGTGCCACCTCCTGCCCTGGGGACATGATCCTTTGGAAGAGCTGAATCCCCCCGGAACAGCAGCAGCTTACCCTGGAGGTTGGTGTGTCCCATATGGCCAAACCAAAGTAGTCTTCTTCCAGCAGATTGAGGTGGTCACAGACTTTTTTAAGGAGCTCCTGTCCCTTGGCATGTTTCTGCAAATAGACAAAGAAATCCTGTTGGATGTTCTCACTCACAGGAGAGGGGAGGAAGGGAATGGCACCAAACCACGCTGTACACTATCAATAAGGGGGAAAAAAGCTCCAAACCTGGAGCTCCAAACCTCCTGGCTGTTTGAGAGCAAGGATTCCTTATAGGAAAGAGCACCAGGCATCAGAATTCAATGGAGAGGCAAAAGGAATGCAGTGGATCTCTCTCTTCTGACCAGCCCTGGGTCTGAAGCCCCCAAAAGCTGAACTTCCCAACAGAGCTCAATAAACACCAAGGATCTGTACAGGTTTTCCCTGCCAAGGTACATCCAGAGCCTCAGTATCTCCTGG
Source organism: Pseudotriccus pelzelni (assembly GCA_035584735.1). Taxonomy (NCBI): domain Eukaryota; kingdom Metazoa; phylum Chordata; class Aves; order Passeriformes; family Tyrannidae; genus Pseudotriccus; species Pseudotriccus pelzelni. The sequence continues at coordinate 162,677 of JAWMRA010000058.1, read as the reverse complement.
GTCCAGGCTGTCAGACCTGGTGTGGATCAAAAGATGAACCTGCTGCTACAGTTGTTCATTTTGGGGACAACCTGACTTCTTTTAGGTTCAGAAAAAAACCAGCAGCTCAGAACCACAGCCCATAATTTTTTGTGGCCTTTCCATCACCCCTATCTGCTGATGAAAACCACCTTCTCCTGTTTGCCTCCTGCACCCAGAGCTGCTCAGCACTTCTTGCCTCCAGAAATGCACTTTGAGCCTTCCTACTTCCTCCTTTCCCCCTCGCCCCCCCAAATCCTGCAGAAGTGAACTGGCCCTAGGAACAGATACCCTTTTAGTCCAAAAGCATGAAGGAAAACATCCCTGAGGCATAAAACTATGGCAACCAGAAGCAGCTCATTCCATTGGAGGCTCTGTTAGAAGAAAGTGCCGTTCCAGTGACGCAAAATCAGCTTCGCTAATGCCTTGCTGGTGCCCACAGCTCTCCTGTCACTCATCTCTGCATGGCAACTGCTCCAAGACCCCTGCCTGGTTTTATTCCTTGGCTTTATTCCAGTCTTTCAGCTGTCAGGTCCTTTGTGCACACGTTGTGACTCTATAGGTAACATAATGTATGTGTTAGCCTGGGTATCCCTCAAGGAATTGGCACTGATGTAGGCATGAAAAACCTTGCAGGGGCTGTCAGTTGGAAGGGATGCCTGAAAGCACTAATTCTCCTTGGATAAAGGCATTTGTGCTGCTCTTTGCCTACACCTTTGCAATTCCTTCCCAATTAAACCTTAATAAACTCTCAAAACGCCAGAGGAGGATTATAGGGGTGTTAGAGCCCAGGGTGCCTGCCAAGTTAAGAGGGTCTCACTGACACACTGGCCCCTCCTAATCCCCTCTGCAGTGCCCACCATGATCCTCTGGACCTACAGAGAGATTTCTCATGTCCTGCTCAAGTCAGGACCCCCCACACCACCAGCAGGGTCCGTGCCAGTACCCAAAGGCATCACAAACTCACACACAAAGCCACGGCAAGCTGTCACCAGGATTTTGGGGGAACAGTTCCCTTTTTGGGGGGGCCTGCACACAACATCCCTCGCCCAGGGGGAAGGAGTTTGGGGCAGGATGCTCCGAGCTGATCCCAGGCAGTGCCAGCAGCGCCATCGTTACACAAACACCCGGCACTGACCTACTTGCCCAGGATCACCCAAGGTGACTGTTCCCACAAGGAACCCTGTGCCCAGATACCCTCTCCTGGCCCATTTACCAGCAGGACTGAGGGAAAACAAGCTGGTGGAACTATGCTCCAGTGGTAAGTACCAGATTATTAATATTCCAGACAAGTACTTCGATACTGAAATGGGGATTTCTGCTCGCTTTTTATTGCCCTGACAGCACCACAGCCCTGTGAGAGAATGCACAGAATAAAGCAGAAGAAAAGCTCTCAGATGAAGGGGTTTGCAGTGCTCTAAGTCAACATAATAATTTTAAATTGTTTACTGCAAATACATTCAACTGCAGGCTAAACACAGCGTGTTTTTCTTTCCAGCCAAGCACCAGCAGCCTGAGAGGTGAAGGGACCTTGGGGAACTAGAAAAGCACAAATCAATTGGGCAGCCCATTTTATTCAAAGGAATAGGGGGCAAAAGATATTTAGACCGTCCCAACTTACCCCAAAAACCTAAACTCTGGTCTGGGATACAAATGAGAAAGATGATGAACAGCAAGTGAGGTAAAGTTTGGGTTTGTTCTTTTTTTTAAAATCCTTCCTACCTTTACAAGGCAAGACACCCTGGAATTGTAGAACAATAAAAAATAAAGATTCCTAACACCCAGAGGCTTTTACAACACACTAAATAAGTTGTTATAGCTTACAGCAGGCTTGTTCTGCAGTAAAGCCTGTCATGTAATTCCCTGGCAGCACATTAGGCCTCTATTAAATCGTGTTTGTGGTGATTTTTCGAGAGGAGCAGAAAGGAGAGGGGAGAGAGAGGAGAAGCAGAACCAAACCCCACAAGTACTTACATCCACAGCACACTCAAAAATGGTGTCATCCAGCAAGACCACTTTGCAGTACATGTTTCTGTGCCTCTTCACTGCTTTCTGGGCAGCTTTCAAATCCTTGTCTGCTTTGGTCTCCGGAGTCTCTGGTTTAGGCTCCGGCTTGGCACACTCTTCCTTGGCTTCTCCTTCTTCCTTGTCCTCGGGGTCTTTGCCCTCTGGCTCCTGCTCGTCCCTCCTCTCCTCCTGTGCAGGCTGAAACCCCCCAACAGCCCCACTTAGAGGAGTCAAACAAACAAACAAACAAAGCATCACACAAACATGCACTGCAGGGCTGGGGCCTCACCCAAAATTCCTTCTCTGACTTCAACTTGTAACCCGGGACCTGGAGCAGCAGCTGGGGTGAGCAAGGGAATGATATTAATTTTTAAAGCCCTGCCAAGTCATTTTCAAGTCTTCATTTAATAAAGGATGTAATAAAAAAGAAATAAGGGTTGATTAGAAAAATCAAGGCAGATTATTATATCCTGCAAATCTTCGTGGTGTTAACGACAGCACCTTTAGGGCTGGGAATGTTTTTGCCTCCCAGGAAAGACACCCAGTGCTCCCAGTACCAACCTGGGCCATGGGCTCTGCTCCAGTGCACTCACCCTCTACATGACAGGGGGGAATGGTTTTAAACTCAAAGAGGAGGAGATTTAGATGGGATAATGGGGAGAAATCCTTCCCTGTGAGGCTGGGGAGGCCCTGGCACAGGTTGCCCAGAGAAGCTGTGGCTGCCCCTGGATCCCTGGAATTGTTCAAGGCCAGGTCAGACAGGGCCTGGAGCAGCCTGGTCTGGTGGAAGGTATCCCTGCCCATTCCAACACAAACCATTCCATGAGTCTATGGCAGCAGTGGCACTAAAAGGGGTGGTCAGGGCTAGGACTTCACGGCCATGTGAGCTGACCAAGCAGCTCCCTGCCACCAAAATGGGAAGGCAGCCTTCAAACCACTGTCCCTTTGCCTACAGAAGCACTTTGTGAGCCAGTTTAATTCACTGAAATAGCAGAAAGAGATGCAGTTTGGGGGCAGGAAGAGGAAGGAAGCTGTTTTTTTATTTTCCCTCTGCCATTTCAGCAGGTTACCCGAGTTCACAAGAGGCTCTGACGAGCACTGGAAGGGCTGGATGCAGCAGGAGCACAGCTGCAGCATGGGAAGAGCAAAACCTTGTCTGTTCAAGCCATCACATCTCATGAAATCTCACCCAGGCACAAGTGCATGGAGGTATTTAAAAACTAAATAATGTCCACAAGCTGCTGACTTCTGTTCCAGCAGAACTGGGACAATCGGGAGCAGGGAATCAGTCAAAGCTCCTAATGCCCGTCGGTCAGCATTTATCAAACTGCAGCACCTCACAACTGCTGTCACAGCAGAAATATCTGCAGAGTGTCACAGTTCAGAAAGCCACTGACTGGGATCTAAAATAAGAACTGGGGGGAAAAAAAAAAAAAAAAAGGGCCCAAATGCCCCGTCTGAAGTGAACAGCCCGTGAAGGAAGGTTGGGGTGAACTCTCACACGTGCTCAGAAGCAGCAAATCAAAGTTAAACAGAGGAAGAAATTGTGCATTTAGAACCCCAGAATGGGTTGGGAGGAATCTTACAGATCGGCCTGTTCTACCCCCTGCCATAGAACTGGGGGTTTTAGAGAACCTTTCCCTACACCTAGTAGCTCCAAGCTCTGTCCAACCTGACCTTAAACACTTCCAGTGATGATTTCCTCTTGGAAACACAACTTCTGGGTTGAAATTGCATGAAAATTTCCAGCTCATCCCTGCTAATCCCAACTCTCAGAGGTACAGAGCACAAGTAGAGACCATCCCATGGTTTTCACAGGCACAGAAATTTGGGAAAAGAAAGAAAAACGTGTTACCTGCTACCTTCTCTAAAGCTTTGTAATTTAAAGGAGGTGGATTTACAATTACTGCCTACTGGCAACGCTTGAACTTGTATTGCTCCAAAATTCAGTGTTTGTGGGTACCTGACAGTGCTCTGGGGCCACTCAGAGCTGAAGGCAGTGGGAAAGAAACCCAGATTTCACCCTGCACGTTCTGTGACTCCAGCAACACACCCAGGTTGTCTGGGCTGCAAGAAATCCCAAGCTGAGGAACAAGGACACCCTCCTCCAAGTCCAGGCACAAGTAACAGCAGAGCTGCCCCTACCCAAGGAGTAAAAGAGGGCACCCCAACATCCCCAAATCAACAACCAGCTGCAGCTCTGTGAATGCTCCCTCTGGGTGTGTCTGCCTCAGTTTCTACTTCAAATTTTGAAACTTTATATATTTTGCATGGGAAATGACCCTGGCTGGGAAGAGCAGACACCAGACAGCTACCAGGAGCTGGGCTCAGCCCACGAGCCTGCAGAAATCCCTGTCTACGTGATGCATAAGCAGAAAATATTTGTATTTGGCAGGCTCAGCACCAGCCCAGACTGAGCAGATGACCAAGTCCTGAAATGCTGGGCTTGCGCTCCTTGAAGTTGAAGAAACCCCTTCCCTAAATCCATGTCCTCCACCTCAGGCCACTGACCTGCCTTTACCCCGCTCACACCATGGAGATCCCAACTGGTTTTGGACCCTCTGAACGTGAACCCTCGTTCTGAGGTGGCATCCCGAGCTCAGCAGGGCAAGGACTCATCACAGGGCATTTCGAGTCATGCTGTGAAGCGCAGAGCACAATTCCCAGAGCAGGAACTCGGCAGGACAGAGCGAGGCACGGAGAAGAGCGGGAAGTACATGATGGGACACAGGGAGCTGACATCTCACCAGCTTTTCTGGTCAAGCTCGCCAGGCTGGGATATGAAATTTCTATAGTTTTGGCCACAAAGACATGCTTTTAGGACAGCAGGGAGCCCATCCCGCAGGATGGGGTGTTTTACCTGTGTTTCTGCGCTGCTCAAGGAGTGGAGGTCCAGTGAGGGGTCGGTTTTGAGCTCAGGTTCAGGAGCTGCGATGGGCGCTTTCACCAGGATGTCTTCATCAGGGCTGGCTCCTAATCCTGCGCCTTTCTGGTCACCTCCCGCCTCCTTAGGAGCATCAGTGTCTTTTTCCTCTTCGGACACCTGAGACTTGGGCCTCCTGAGGAAGGAGGAGAAGAGGCGGGACAGGCCCCGGCCCTCGGAGGTGCGACGTTCCTTCTTGCTCTGCTCCTCGTGCGTGGGGGTGTCTCCGTTGGAGGCCTTCTGCTTCTGCCCCTGCCCCTCTGACGTGGGCTGAGCCCCTTCTTCCAGGGAGGCCTCCTGCTTCTGTGTTTCAGCAGCTCCTTCCTCCTCCTTGGCTTGCTGCTGGTCCGAGCTGTCGGCGTCCGCCGCCGGGCTCTTCTCTGTTGTCATGGTGGTGCTGCAAGAGAGGAGCAGGGGGGCTCAGTCAAGAGGTGCTTTTCCAATATTCGAGTCTGGCTGAGCTGCTCCAGCCCAGCCACGAGCACAGACACGCCACGTTCACCAGTCACACCACCCTGCCACAGAGTCACAGAATGTTCTGAGCTGGAAGGGACCCACAAGGATCGAGTCCAACTCTTCAGTGAATGGCCTGTACGAGGACTGAACCCCTGCCAGCTCCAGCCTACAGAGTCAGTAAGAGCAAAACCATTCCTTTTGTTACGCTTTTGCTTTGATAAAACATCTCTACTGATGTTTGCCCCCCACCCTTTGGGCAACGCTGAGAGGCTGGGGGCTGCTCAGCCTGGAGAACAGAAGGCTCTGGGGAGACCCTGGAGCCCCTTCCAGGGCCTAAAGGAGCTCCAGAAGAGCTGGAGAGGGACCTGGGACAAGGGATGGAGGAACAGGGCAAGGGGAAATGGCTTCCCACTGACACAAGGCAAGGCTGGATGGGATATAATTCCTCCCTGTGAGGGTGGGCAGGCCCTGGCACAGGTTGCCCAGAGAAGCTGTGCCTGCCCCATCCCTGGAAGTGTCCAAGGCCAGGTTGGATGGGGC
>JAWMRA010000058.1:114218-152439 GCA_035584735.1 Pseudotriccus pelzelni | reverse complement strand
GTGGCTGCCCCTGGATCCCTGGAAGTGTCCAAGGCCAGGTTGGAGCAACCTGGGCTGGTGGAAGGTGTCCCTGCCCACGGCAGAGGGTGGAAGGAGAAGGTCTTTAAGGTCCCTTCCAACCCAAACTATTCCGCGATTCTGTGATAGAAAATATAACTTATCCCTGCTTCCAAGCCTGTAAAAACAATTTATGGCTCATAGCTTACTTAATTCCCAGTGGTTTAGTCTTTCAGAGAGAGAAGAACAAGGACTGTCCACAGGGAAGGTTCAGTTCCTGGAAACCCAAACTGTCTCGCAGTGATGCCCCACACCAGATAAGGGTGATCACACTGCTGGGACAAATTGTCTTGACCGTCCTACCAAAAATGTGTGGCTTCTCAGAACGCTGCTGCTCCAGCAAGAGCTGGAGACAATGATAAGAGAAAAATTTCTGCTAAAAATAGGCAAAAATCAAATAGTTTCAGCAACAGCGTGGTGGTGCTTTTTTTTTTTTTTTTTTTTAAACGCGTTCCTTCCCATTTCACAATGTGTGTGAAAAGCACACAATTCACCGGACAAACTATGCAGAACACTGCTCAAAATAGACAGCACAGTCTGAAAATTCAGTTTAGTCAAGACCTGGTGCATGTGCAACAAACCTGAGGGTGGGAGAGGAGGAAAACTGCAGCCGCCCCCAGCAGGACTCACCCCACGCGTGCTAGGGGAGTTTAAAGAGAACAAGAAATTCAAATGCAATAAAATAAGCCCCTCAAAATAAGAAATTCAAAAAACCTTAAAATACTCTAAAGTGCCAGAATCATTAGGAATTTATTTAATAGATTTTATTAGAGGAATAATTAGCGCTGACATCTATAACCCCTGTTAGAATTCACGCGCACCAGCTTTCCACGCTGGTACTTTGGGTCCTGAACAAAAGAGATGCTGTCACTCAGCCTGACCTGGAGGGTAACAGGAGACTCCAGGAGCCTCATTGAACGGGGAAAAATAAACCACCCAACACAACACAGATGGCACATTACAACTGCCCGGATTTAATTCTCACCAGAGCAGCCCTGGTAATCTACTGCACGTCGGCAGCCCCGTGCCCCTCTCCCATCTCCTGCTCTTGTACAGCTTTCCTATTTAAATGAGGGCAAAAATAGTAGCTCACCATCTGCTGAAAGCAAATCATTTATGTCAAATTGGAGACTGGGCTTATAAAATGACCTGACTAAATGGAGCAGTAAGTGCATTACAACCGAAGGGAGCTGAGAGCTCCTCCCCTGTATCCTCAAAAATCCTCCTGGATGCTACAGAATATGGAAATTCATGGGCTTTGCTCATCGGTAAAGTGCTGAAATTTAAATGAAAACGTGTACTTGTCACTGGAGCCTTGTCTACTGCGATGGGTTTGGAAAGGCTGCCCCGTGTGGGACCTGCTAGGAAAGCTCACTTGATCTGGGAGCAGTTGGACCCAGAACAGAGCCACGGGGAAGGCACGTGCACCAGGCTGCCAGGAAAATAAAGCTCAAGGACCATCCCATCATATTCCAACACAGGAGTTTGCTAAAAAGACTAAGAAAACCACCAGTTTAATACCAGTGCTGTTTCCTGTCCCGTAGCAAGCAGCAACTCCCGGGGCTCCCTTCCCCTCCTCAGCAGAGGTTAGAGCAAAAATAAGGTTTGGTCTCAAACACAAAGTGCCTGATGGACCTTTCTCAGCAAAATCAAGTCTGCACATCCCCTGACCACACCAAATCCCCCGAGGATGACACAGGGGGCTCAGCCTGGCAGGCAGCAGCCACCCCAAAACCCCTCCTTAGGCAGGGGAGAGGTATCTGCAGGGAGGGAGGGATCCATCCAGGCCCGTCCCCACCCCACAGGCAGCTCAGCTCCTGCGTGGTACAGATAATATCCCAGGGGCTGCTCTCTCCACCAGCCTCCCACGGGGACAGGGAGCACAGAAACACGGGCAGGGGCCAAAAATCTGTGCAGAGAAAAGCAGCAGGAACGGCGCTCAGAGCACCAGAAGCCAGCGGTGCTCCATCACAGCGGACCAATTCCAAGGGTTTTCCAGGACCCTGCCTGCAGGTCACTCCATCACAGCCTCTCCGAACTCCCTGTGGAAGGAATACCCACAGTGGCGATGACAGCAGAGCAGAGATGACAATGCCACCAGGGCTCTCCCACAGCAGCACACCCCCTGCTACAGCAACAGTTCACCACAAAACAAGCAATAGATCCCCATCAGCTGAACAGGAGGATTTTTTGCCATGAATTATTCATAGGGAGGGGTTTTTTTTTCCCCCTGCCTGAACACAGATGTGTTTACTTACACTGTGCCTCATTTACACTTAAGGTTTAACATAACAGGGCTCATTTTCTTCCCTTACAGTTTTCCAAGAGCAGGGGTAAAGCGTTTCTTTTTTTCTTTTCTTTTTTTTTTTTTGCTTTTTTCGTTCTCCCTTCGGTTGTTTCCAAACCAAAGCTATAATTAGAAGCCAAGAGGGACCTGCACACTCCTTTGATAAAGAGCTGCCTGCTAGATAAACACCACCCCTGCACACACACACACACACACACAGGCACCTGCCAGGACGTACCGCTGCTGCACCGGGAGCCAGAGGGATGTTTGATGCTAAAAGCTCTTAACAGGCTTCACCACCAACTGCTCCAGCTCACACACAAGGGCTGTTCCTCCCCTGTGGGCCGGGGACATCGTGTTTAACCACTTCATTTGTTACTGCATGGCTGCAAAGCGATTTGCATTCACCCCAGTGCCTCAAACACATCCACCCCACCCCGGTACAACGCCCCAAATTCATTAAAAATAACCATAATCACACAGTTATTTGGATGTGATGAGCTGGGAAATGCACAGTATTTAAACTATTTAAGGCAACCACCTACAAGAAGGACTGGTGTGGCTGCAGCCACATTAGGCTCATCCTCCACCAAGCCCAGGTGAAAGCTGGCTGAAAGCATCCCCAACCCCAGCTTTAAACTGAGCTTACTGCTTCAAAATTGCCACTGAATATCACAGAATAGTTTGGGTTATCCAGTTCCATGTCCCTGCCATGGGCGCGGACACCTTCCACTAGCCCAGGTTGCTCCAGCCTGGCCTTGAACACTTCCAGGGATGGAGCAGCCACAGCTTCTCTGGGCAATCTGTGCAGGGCCTCACCACTCAGTTAATAACTTCTCCCCAGTATCCCATCTATCCCTGCCCTCTGGCAGTGGGAAGCCATTCCCCTTGTCCTGTCCCTCCATCCCTTGTCCCCAGTCCCTCTCCAGCTCTCTTGGAGCCCCTTTAGGCCCTGCAAGGGGCTCTCAGGTCTCCCCAGACCCTTCTCTTCTCCAGGTGAGCCCCCCCAGCTCTCCCAGACCTTTTCTCCTGTAAATCAGCCACTGCTCCTCCTCCTCCGAACACCAACACTCCAAAAATCCTCAATGCAAAGGGAACTCATTCTCCCCAGCAAGAGCCTGCAGCGAGGGAAACCCCCAGGACACGCTGCCTGTGTGCTGCCAGGGTCTGCCCAGGGGCACAGCAGTGTGGTTTTGTTGCTGTTTTAATGAGTTTTAAGGAGCTGTACCAGATGCCAGGCTGAGCTGATCTACCTGGTTTGCTCTTCCGTGCTCACTGCAACCATCAAACCGTGGAGACAAGGGGACTAAAATTACCTTTACAGTAATTATCAGCCTGAACATTGCACTTTAAAGTTTAATGACCCCCACCTAGGAGTGCAGGAAGGCACTGACCAGCTGGAGATTATCCACTAAATCCCTCAATTCTTGGTTTTCTAGACAAGCCCCAGACTCTTACAGCTCCAAATCAACATGGGGATGGAGAAGCTGGAGACCTCCTCAGCATCCACTGGCCTGCGACAACCCAGATCCAGCCTCTGGAGACACAGCTGGGGCAGCAAAAGCTCCAAAGAGCCCAGGAATAAATGAGTCAGCGAGCAGGGAGGGTTTTGTGGGGCTGAGTTTCACTGGGTGGGTACAAACCACCGCAGGTATCAGCACTCAACAGCCTGTGCTGCTCCCGAGCTGGGGGAAGGCTTTGTCTCAGGAAGGGCCACCCTTCTCTGAAGTCTCCTCTTCTTTCAGGGCTCAGTATCACGTGCCACACACAGACAAGGAGCAATCCATTCCCACCACAAACCTTGAGCTGTAAACTCCCAGTATCACAGAAAGAATCCAACCTTCAACCATCTGAAAACTCACAAAACCATGCAGCTCGGCTTGACCGCTAAGAGCTAAATGAAGTCCCCAGCAAAACCAGCAGAGCCTGTGGAAGCACAAGGCCCACCAGGCCTTTCCCAGCTGGCTGCAGAAATGGGAAATGCAAACTGGAGTGCTGCTGACCTTGCCTCAGACTGGGAACAGCAAAGCATCTTCTGTGAGCACTGTGTACCCACAGGGTAGGGAGACAGCTCCTCCAGAAAGCTCCCCCCTTTTTTATTTTCCCTTTTAAACAGTGCAGGTGATGAGTTAATTCCAAACTCTGCACCATTCCCAGAAAGTCATCCCATGGGGATGATCCCACTGTGCTTCTGCCTGTGCCCAAGGAGAGCAGGCAAACATCCAGCAGCATTTAAACCTGGCTCCATGTTCCCAACAGAGATGGTCCACAGGCAGCAAACCGGTCACTCAGCTGTTTTCCCAAACACAGGAGTCAGAAGCTCTTTGTAAAGCCTAAGGGTACTGAATCTGTTTGACTGGGACAAACTCCAGAGCCACCAGGGCATACAAGGACGTTGCCCCAGCGAATGCAAAGAGGCACTGCAGGCCCCAGGCGTGCACTTGGACACTTCACACCACCAGGGATGGTTTGCTTCCCACTTTTCCTGCTCGTGATGCTCAGTGACCCCAAAGTCACCCTTCCCCTTGGGGTGGCTTCACGAGCTGGAGAGCAAAGGAGAAGATGGTTCCTGGAAAATCACAGCGGGTTTTGCAACGCCTCCCACACAGAGGATGTGCCCCAGCAGCCCTTCAGGGATCCTGAACCGCAGTGACACCCTCCCGGAGTCAAATGAGCAATGGGAGAGCAGTGTCAGGATTAGAGACACATCAACAGCAGTCTCCATCCCAGGACAGACTCATTCTCTTGGTACAACCAGGAAGAAGCCCTCAGTGAGCACAGCTTCCTAACATTTCCATTACACAGCGTTCCCTGCCCCAGATTTGGTGCAATTTGGCCCGTTTCACACACGCAAAAGCACCTCGGGGATGCCTGAAGGTTCTGCCCTGCTTTCAGCACCTCGCACATATCTCTCCTCTGCTTCTACGCAACAAGATCCCACAGCATCATCCCAAAACAGCCAAGAGCCAGTGATGGTGCTGAGTGGGGAGACACCAAACCACCATGGGGTGACACAACTGTCACCTCCCAGAGGCTGCACCCCAGGGGATAAAAAATCCTCCCATCCCCAACAGGAACAAAACTGGAGTGGGGTGTGAAGCAGCAATTAAATATGTCCTGTGCTCAGCAGTCAACTACAGACACATGGCAGAACAGGTCAGTCCTGTCACCTCCAGGAGCTGCTCTTTTCAGCGGCAGAATCCCCCACTCAAAACTCGCCCTCCAGCCTTTTCCACCAGTTCTGTCTGTTTGTTTTTCCACCCAGCAGTGAAATCAGGCAGCTTTAGTTTTTAATCCCCTTAATTAGGGGTGTGCAGCAGCCTTCATTCCTTAATTACATCCATTGACACATCTGATGCAACACATTTACAAACAACCATTTTCACTGGAGATGGCTTTGAATCAAAATTGCCGTCATTCCCACACTGGCTGCGCTGTGTCACCAGCGGGGAGAAGACACAACGCGACGTTCCGGATGCTTTAACAAGACACACAGCTTGGGAATGCCATTTTCATTAAATAATCACCTGTTTCTTTGGCAGGATTTAGGCGACTCCAGCACGGAGAAACCCCTGGCAGTCCGAGGCAGCAGAGTGGGGAGCGCAGCTATCAGAAGTTTACAGCAAAAAAAGAGACCATTTCAGGCAATCCTCTCAGTATCGTCCCATGGGATCAAGGGGTGATATTTCAGTGCCTAACCCAGTGATTTTGGTCCATCACCGCTCCAAAGCCCTGTGAACGGGGTGAGCTTAATTTCAGCTGCTCAGCTGCCAGGAATCCCTTTGATCCTCTGGGAGAGCAAACACCCAGCGAGCACTTTATCACCCCCACTTCTGCTGCAGAACCGAACTAATGACGCTGACACCTCCTGCCTGCCCACAGAGCCATGGCAGAGTTATCCCACAGGGAGCCTGTGCTCGCTCCTGCTTTGAATTACTGCCCCGGATCCCATCCGGGTGCACTAATGGCTCACCAGGACACGGCAGCTGAGCTCCAGCCTGGCCTATCAGCAGTAGGAAATAGCGAGCAGGATATTAAATACCATCTTGGGGGGAAGGGTGAGCACTGATTTAAAAACCGGGATGGAAGGCAAGATGGTATTATGAGGTTTCTTTCAGTGCTGGAGACCCGAGTAAGGACCCGTGTTGGTGCCCACAGCTCGGCTCCGGCAGCAGCCCAGGGTCTCTGCCATCATTTGCATGGAGGAAATGTGCACAAACATCGCTTTCTTCAGACTACAGAAAGGAAAAGGAAGTCGTGCTCACGCTCAGCACTGCAGGGAGGGGTCAGAAACACACTTTGCACCCACATCCAGGGGCTGTTTGCTCATATTTTCGGTTGCCGCCCTCCTTTCTGCGCTGGATGGGTTGGTGTGGGAGGGTGTTGTGGGTTGTGATTTCACTGAACAAACAGCAGCAATGCCACGTTTCACCAGCTCTCAAGAGGTATTTTTTACTTCTTCAACGCCCACCTTTGCCACCCAGCACACCAGGACAGTGTTAGTGCTGAGTCTCACACTGGTGCTCCTGGATGGTCCTTGGGTTTGTGAGCAAAACGCTGCAGCACCTTCCCCTCCAGCCACACTTAATCCTGCCGATCCAAACAGCTCCACCCAGGAGTTCCATGGACAACATGCACTAAAAGGAGGTCTCCCACCCTCCCGTCCAGCTGCACTACACCTTTCTGCCCTCCACCACCGCTCGATCCCCTCCTACCTTCTCTCCCCACTCCCAGCAGCTGCCCAGGATCCCCACCCGCTCACACCTCTCCCTCCGATCTTCTCCCTTTCATCCTGCATTAAACACCACACTGGGAGAAGCTTAACATCCCCAAGGGCACTAAAGGGAGCCTGGGCATGGAGACAGGTGGGCATGAGAAACTGGGGCAGCACTTGGAAGTTGTAAACCAGCTTTTTCCACTCCCACCAGTGCCAACACGCACCTGCTATGGCACAGCCAGAACACTGCTGGCCACCAACCAGCTAAGAAGACAACAGCAAACACCTCCCAACTGTTTAAACACTGCAATATTTGAATATAAGTGAAAAGCCATTAAAGACCAAGCATTTTCTTTAGTAGGGATAAAGCATATACAGAAAACAGCAGCTGGTTTAAATCTCTCCCTGTTAAAAAATTTCATAGCTGAGGATAGGGGTGCTTTCTGGATAAGCTACCGGCCTTGTGTACACAATTTAGCATCCCATTGATACTTATTTTATGAGTTAGGTCTCAAAATAATCCTTACTCTATTGAAAGTGTGTGCCTGTGTGTGTGCACACCCTCCCCCCGACAATGTAACGGCAGGAGGAACAACCGCATGTTTTTTTGGAGAAGCTTTGCTTATTTTTCCCTTTTTTATATTTAAATCCCAGTTGTGCAATTGCCTCATGCACAGCTGAAGCCTCATTGAGCCCAACAGTGCTTCATCCAGCTGAAAGCTCTGCAGACTCGCAGGGTCTCGGGTGTTTATCAAGTACCAAAACCAACAGAAAATTAAGAATAAACCACATCACCCTCAGCATTTTGGATTCAAAACCTACTGGTCTTGCCCAGCACCCAGGACTGAAGACTAAATGGAGAGCCCCAGCTGAAATTGTGCTTCTGAAGGGCTGCGAGTCCCACAGTCGCAATTCCAGACAAGTGAGCCGCTCTTTTCACCGTGCTGCTGACAGCGGGAGCCACACAACAATATTGCTGAAATCCACATTCATGCAGCACAAGGGAATAAAATGCCACGCAAATCCTCTTTTCTGCAAGCTCTGGTGATATCATTGTTCGGGTTAAAACTGCCATGAGGAGACCCTTCAAACGAGGCCAGGGGGAAAGAGTGGAGAGAGCAAAAAGCATCGGTGAGCTCACCCAGGCGCCCCAGCCAGGCGGCCCCTGCCAAACCAGCTCTTTGCTCCTCCAACAAATACATTCTTAAACCACCTCCTCTGCACTTCCTTCAGGTTCCCCTTCTACATACACAAGCTGAACGTAAATGGTCGCCTGTTCTTCTGTGAGATGAAAATAACGAACGTGCACACGAGGTCTGAGCAGGCTCCGCTCGCTCCGAGGCACCTCCTCGACGGTGCAAGCTGCGAGCAGAGCATGTGGCAAACGGGAGCAGAGAAAATGCCACACCGGCTGCAGAAAGCAGGTTGGTTTTTGCAGCCCTCTCGGCAGCAAGAAGTGTGGTTTAAGAATAAAAAGCGAAAACAAGACAGAAACAAATGCAACGAGCTGGTCTCCGTTCAGGACGCCACTGCACAGCCCGAGCTCGCTCCAGCTCCCCAACTAAACAAGCCGCAAAAACTCTTTTGAAGTGAGCCACGACTCCAAAACAAGAACATTTCACTCTCTTGCTCCTAAGCATGGGAGATGCTTACAAAATATCTGGCCTTACCAGGTTGTGCCCCCTCTTCAGCACCCGGGGAAGGAGGAGAGGACCTGCCCCGCTCTGCTCCGCACGCTCCGGGTCGCTGCCTTTGCTCTGGAGCGCCTGCGTTGAGCGCGGACCTCGCTCGCGCCGCCCGTCACTGCCGTGCGGATTTGCTGTTTCCCAGGAGTTCTACCTGCTGACATTACAACTGCAAGCCTGTTTGGTTTATTTAACCACGCTCCTGCTCTTAAGCCACCATCCAATTACTGCTCCCAATTACTCGGCGCTCAAGAACCGACATTAATTACAGAGTACCCTGCGCGCGAGGCTGCTGCCGGCTGCGCTGCGTGGAGCTTCAGACCTGCTGGCATCCAGGGCCAGCCTCTCCTCTGGGAGAAGAAACTCAGATTCCTGGTCTCAGTGGTGGAATAACAGCCCTGAGCATGAAGGGGAGGCTTGGTGAAACAGCAGAAGGTCATCGCAGCCTCGCCGCCCAGATCTCAGCAGCCTCTGGGATCCCCCCCTGCATCCACAGCACTAAATGTCTGTTTTCTCCTTTGGGATGCAACAAAACACAGCAGCAGTTCAGGACTGGGGTCGTTCACTCGGGGGATGTGGGGCACACACCAGTAACAGCAGCCAGCGCTGCATAAACACACGTGAGTTTTTAAGTGCCTTTGGAAAACCACTCGAAAACAGGAGGATGGAGACCCCAAACTCCCCAGAACACAGGAAAAATACCTGAAAACCATCACCCTCCAAGCACAGGTCACTTTATACCATGGCTTGAGCTTTTCAGGCATTAGCACCGGACCTGGGAGGTTAAGACCCAAAACAACTCCCTGTGGCAGAGCCCAGGGAACAGCATGGAACGACCCTTTGCATCTAGCAGAGCCCTCAGACACACACTGGCATCTGCAGGCAGCAGTGCAAGAAGGTATTTTGCAACTCACATTGCTCAGATTTAATAACCCCCCTGGTGAAAGACATCCTTCTGTGGGACTTTGAGAAAGATCCCGTAAACTCTGGCCTCTTCTTTTCCTTTCTACAAATAGATCTCCATTGCACAATGCGGTGCCACTGTGTGAAACAGCGATGTGCCAGAAGGAAACAGCACTTTACCACGATCATCTACTCATTTTTTATCAAATATTCGATTTCTTTTTGCTCAAAGTGTGCACTTTCAAAGGGTTTCACCAACAGCACTGCAGAACTCAGTCTTGACAACAGCAGGGAAGGGACTTCTACATACAAGCGGAAAAATAAAAAGGTGGATAACTCCAGTAGGGCTTGGAGATCCCACTGGAGCATCAACAGGGAACACTGCAGTGGCATGAACTGCTCCCATAAGGAATGTGCCTGCACTGGGACACAGGGAGATGTCCCATGCCTGGAACTGCATCAGTCAAGTCCTGTGGGGCAGCAGAACGTGCCTCTCTAACCCACAATATATTTCATATTAAGGGCAGCAATTAACTCAATTAGTGGTCACCCAGCGAGCTGCTACGTTACAGCAGGAGTTCATTTTAGGCAGCAAACCCAACTTCCAGCATGGTTTGAAGCAGGTGGATGCTACACAAGCACAAACATGCTGGTGCCATTGGGAAATCGGGAATGGCTGCATAGGCTCCTGCTGCAGGTGGCTGATCCCAAACGCTGCATTAATGCCAGATGCGTGGATCTCAGATTTTCACATCCCCCCTTACAGGGATTCAACCCAAAAACACAGTCCTCCTGCTAAAATGCAAGTGCCACATCCATTTTTCCCCCCAGTAAGTGCAGGTCACATATATGATCACTGCAAAAGCCATAAGGAACTGTGCCGGGTACCACACTGGCTCATTACTTGTGTGACAAATTATCAACTTGAAAATCAAATATCTGCACAGCTCCAAGCTGAATTTTTTTCCAATTTGCATTTTTTTCCAATTTGCATTTAAAAAAAAAATTATAATTCACTGCTTGGAGCAGCAAAGACATATTTTTCTTTAAAACACAGCAACAAATTTCAAGCATATTTCCCAAAGCACCATCAAAGAGCTCACTGCTGCCGATACCAAGAGGTCTGCATCTTTTTGTGTCTGGAAATCAACCCTCAGTTTTAAGCTTGTGCAAAGCCTGGGGATCTCCCAGCTTGTTTTCAACAAACCTGCCCCATCCTGAGCTCCAATGACTCATCCCCAGACATCTCTGACTCGCAGCACCTGAACTGCTGCACCCATGAAACACCTTGTGACTAGGCAAAACCACAGTCCATGGGTGGGAGGGCAAGGCAAGGAGATTAATTTGGAAAAACAGACAAAAACTGCATGTTCCCCAGTCGCTGTTTCCTCTGGAGACGTGGAACTGAGCGACTGCTGGGTTTGGCTGACGCTCGGCGTCGTGGGGTGCAGCCAAAATCCCAAATGCTGTTGCTCCATTAGCAAAGCTCTGATGATGTTTTCCAACAGAGAGGCTTGTGATTTTCTCTCTCTGCTTGTTTCCTGTAAGCGTCTCAAAATATTTTCTCAGGGAGCGTTCCTGCTGACGGGAATCGGGGAGAAAAACAGGAGCAGACCCTTGAGGTAACACAGGAACAAGCCACCCACAAACCTCCTGCTTCAAGAGGTGCACGGCTGCAGCTCCACTTGATGTCTCCTCCCCCTGCCCAGCTCGAAAATTTATTAGAACAGGTGCTTTTAATTAAAAGACAAGTGTTCTTCACCTAAAACAAGACTTTTTCGAGTGGCCAAGCTCAAGTGCTACAAAAGTTACAATTAATCAAACCTTAGTTTCAGTATAACTCACCACTCCTCGGTTTTCTGCCACAGTCAGAAGCTTCAGAAGGTTAAACTGTTTCCAAAACAAGCACAATCTAGCTACAATTTTCCAGTTTATTTTACAGTTAATACATCAAAAGGGCAGAGTTCTTTGTTTCTCTGCAATTGTATTTTCAAAGGCCCGAGCAGGAGCTGCACGGGACTGAGGGCTTTTCGCATCTGCTCCTACCACAGGAGTGATTTACAACTGTTTGTGCTGAGCAATCACGAGAAATGGTTCATGTACAACCACTCCCCCCAGCAGCATTGGCTCAGCAAACAGAGTAATCAGGTTGGTACCTCAACAAGACATCGATGAGCTCCATGCACACCTCGCAACCTACCAGGTGCTGGCACCTCTGCCCTCACCTGTGTTTGCAGGGAACCTTACCACTGGCACAGATGCAGCTCAAACACTTCAAAACAGTATAAAAAAAGGTTAAATTCCACCGTATTTGCACATGTTGTGTATAATACAATGTATGTGCATCCCTAGATCGCTGGCCTGTGTCGGGATTAACTCTGCGTGGATCGAACCCCACCTGTGTAATAACCAGGCTCATGCTGGAGAGTCCAGTTCAATTATAAAAAAGAAATAAACCTGCAAGAGAAGCATCACAGGGCAATACCAAATCCCCTGTAATTGCAAAGCCTCCTTTCTTTGCCCAACTCATCCCTCATGTCCATTATCTACTCCAATTCCTGCCTCCAGCGCGGGCACAGAGCGCTGACGGATCCAGTCCCCCCCAGCTCTCCCTCTCGATTCATTACACAAGGGAAACTCCTTTTTCAATAAACCACATCTCTGCAAAAGGAACATCAGCATTTGTCATCACCAGGGCACGTGAAGAGAGTCAATCTTCATTTTTAAATAAGCCAAGAGCAGCGGCTGCAAAATATGAACCACTAATGCTGTCCCTGCCACTGCTGGTTTTCCCACTGGCATCTGATGGGTGTTTGCAGACGGGAGCAAGAGCACCTGAACCAACAAGAGGAGTATTTCTACACTGGTTCCCCAAAACTGAGGGGATGGGAGACACCAGCTACTCAAAGCACCTCGCTTCAGGACAAAATAAAATAGAAAAAAAACCTTGCTCCAGCGTGCAAGAGCGAGGGGGAAAGGTCATTTTTTGACATGAACACACTCAGACACTGCAAGTCCCTCCAGTTCCTCTTATCAAGGGGATACTCAAACCTCAGGGAGGACTCCAAACCTGCAGAGAGGGGCAGGGATGGGCACAGCGGCTGCTCTGACCTCATCAGGCAACCCCAGCTTTTATTCCACCATTTCCTGGGGGAGGGAAGGGAAGTGCAGAGACAGGAGGGAGCAAACAAACTGAAACAGCCGCCCATAAACAAAGGAAGTGTTTTTTGAAGGCGGCATCGAGGTGGACAGGATGGAAATAACAGAAGCAGCGGTTACAACAACGACAACAAAAAGCTCCAGGAGAAGTCTGAGGAAACTGTTTCCTCCAAAAACACACGCTGGAAGAGGTATCAGAGGAATTCAGCACGTGGCCATTTCCCTGCTATCGCCAGCACACCCTCCCCATGTTGATGGAGTTGCTCCCACTGCAGATAAACCCCTTCTCCAGGGTCTACCCTGTGCCTGTCCCCTACAGTATTAAATTATTGTTCAGAACCCCCTGGAGAATGAAGCCAGCTCATCGGTGTGATTAAGTCAGCAAACCCACGTGTCTGCAAGAGCTCTTTTCCATCCCGTTTAAACACCCAGGAGGGGCCTGGCTGCACACGAAAATCCATAGAAAAGCAACATACATTTACCCTGCATTTTTTTCCTCCCCAAAATACTTCCTCTCTTGAGGAGAGTTGTTCCCCCCTCTCCAAGAAAGCGTAGGGGTCCTCAAACCTTTTTGACTAGAGCTGTGTACAAACACTGAAAATGGGCATTTTCTCGGCAGCCCCCCAGGCCCTAAACGCTTCCAGCCTGCCCTAGATCAAAGTTATCCCAGCAGCTGGACCAGGCAGCCCACACCAAGTTTACCACGTTGCTGTTTGATGTGCTGATTCACCAAGACTCTCAGGAGCTGCTCACCACACACACTCGCTTTCAAGTTGGCAGTGGGAGATAAAAGAGCAGCGATATCGGCATCGGCCACCGGCACCGATCCCAGCAGGGATGGAGGGACGTGGATGCAGCGCTGCTGCTCCCTGGGATGGGAGCACATCCCTGAGAGGGATGGAGGAACACCAGGGAAGTGCCTGGTACTCATCCCACCTGTTTTCTCACTGCTCAAATTTTAATACTGGCCGCTGAATCCTAAAAACTCTATTTTCTCGCATGGAATGTGCCCCCTTCCTCCTACAGGCAGCTTGGGAACATATCCTCCGCCTTCTGCCTGTGTCAGGGCATGTTTAGAAGATAAATGGCCTTTTTATTACCTCTGCACACTTACACACACTCACACAGGAGAAAGGGAGATGCTGGTTAGGTGATTTTGTTTTCAACTTCACACCAACAACCCCGACACAATTTAAACCCACAATTTCCATCTTGCCTGTCAATCACTGCCAGCCAACAGTTGTAAAACAGGTACTTAACGACAGAAAACTTTGGCCTAATGCCGGACTTCAAGACTTTTCAGACAAAATGAGCAGCTGAGTTTTCATTTACATGAAGAACAGGAGAGCTCCCTTGTCCAGGGAGGATGGCAGTTCATCACTGCTCTTTTCCAAGGGGCTGCATCCCTGGAGGGTCCCACCAGCTCGTGCCTGATGTGCAGGTCAAGGTGACACTGCCTGGATATGTGTCTTTGCAAGCAGGACTAGAAACTCTATGTGCACACAGAACACAGAGTTTAAAGGGCAGACCAGTTTTTGTTTGGGCATTCAAGGGGGTTTTTCTGTCAGACTGAGCTGCCGCTGCACCTCTTACATTGGTTGTAGAACCCTCTTATCCATTGTTTCAGGAACTGGAAGACAGCAGCAAGGCACGGCTGCAGGAGAAATATTTCCTGGCTAGGGCAGCTAAACTGGACCCGAAAGATCTTTACCCTTCCATGAACCAGCCCCTGCCCAGTGACAAATGACTCCTAAAACTCCCCAGGAATGGTCACCAGCTGCATGTTTCTCATTTTCCGAGTGCCTGGCTTGAGGCACCACGGGCAGCTCACGGAGGCAGAAACCGGGGCTGGAACATGAAACGTTCCATCGTGCTCTGTGTCAAAGGGATAAAACCAAAGCACCCTTCAAGCTGTCCCGGAGCATCCAGCCCCATCTCACCAGAGAATTGCAAAGACCAGCTCGTGCCTTTGATCCATTTGCACACAGGCACCGCAGATGAAGCCGGGCGGGAATTATTAATCCCGTCTTCGGAGCAGAGTTTGAATAGCGGGGAATAAAACACAGCCCGAGGCCCTGGACACAACGGGATGGGACTGGCCCCACTTACATCCAGCTCGCTCTAACGTTCAGTGATACACAAGCCCTGGGGGGGGGAGAAAGCCCATATGGAATCACGCTCCAAGCCCGCTCCAGCACGGAAAGGCGGGAGATGCTGCGGGACCAGCAGCAGCACGCGCCATCTTCCACCTCCAAGGGTTTGGCTCTGCAATTCTACTATAAAGCCGCGTGAGCAGCTTAGTTATTTATTTAACTAAAAGCTTTTAATTATCTCTCTCACACACGCGCGTTACGTGGGGCGGGGAAGGGGGGGAATAATCAGCCTACAACCGGTGACCCACGGGTTCAAAGGAATTGTGGTTTTCACAGAAAGAGCTAACTAGCCCAATTCTTCTCCTGCTGCTTCCAAACCGTGTTCCCATTCCCAAGCTCCAGCCACAGTGTGTTTGCTGCAGTTACAACCCGGGCTGAGCTGATCCCCCGTGAGGAGGACTCGGTTCGGGCAGAGCGAAGTTCCTCCCCGGGTCTGGGCTCCAAGGTTTCCTCAGGAGGGTTATTCCACTGTTGGGCAGCCAGGCTGACATCCCGTGGCGCTCACCAGCAGACTGACTGGGCTGCTCCCCAAAAACACACATATGGGAGGGAAGCACCCAACGAAGGAGTTCTCCCACCCGCAAGGAGAAACACCCCCCCGGAGCTGCTCTTCTTCCCACGGCTTTCAGGCCCTCCACTGAGATCAGGGAGCTACAACATCCTCGGTCCCCTCCAAAAGCACCAGAGTTCAAGTGCTGCGAGACTTTATGAATTATAAATTACAACCCACTGCTGTCGATGTTTGCTCCAAGCACAGCAGCTAAAGCAGGCTGGCATGGGAATTTGTTTAAAAAGCCCGGATCAGAAATGCAGCAGGGTCTGCAGGAGTGTGCCCTGGAAGAGTACAATTGCCTGAACACACCCCCCAAGCCCACACAATTTCCCTCTCCGTGGAATTGCTTTTAAAAAAAAAATAAAAAAATAAAAGAGATTTAGTTCATCTGCGTGGACAAATTAAAAGCATTTGCTTTTAATACACAATGTGAGGGGAATTACACAAGCAAAAATTCACATAAACAGAAAAACAAGCGTAAACAACCGACTGAACGTAAAGAAACTAATAATATTAATCTGGATTAAGTACAAGCCATGAACATTCCTACCTAATCCATCCGATGGGCAGAGATAAATCCCTGCTATGCAGCATCCTACAGTTCTTTGCAACTTAAGGAACCACAACACTGATCAGAACAGTAGTAGATGAGACATATAAGGGGAAATCTTTACGTACAGCCCCTCGGCTTAATCTACACAGGATTACAGCAAAAGCCAAGCACCAAGAAAGCAGAACAATCATTGCAAAAGACCCCCAGGCCCAGGGTGCAATTTCCACTCCCGACGCAAAGCTCTCCGGAGCTTCCCCAGAGAGATGCAGGACAGCAACAAAACACAGCTTGGAGCCCGAACAACCTGAGCAGCTGCCATTTCTTAACGCTCCAGGGAAGTTGCACGGGGCGAGCCACGGGCAGGGAGAAGCCAGGAGTTTAAAAGCACAAAGTCAGGTCTACGGTAGGAAATGATTTGCATCCGTGGGGCTGCTGCAGGGCTCTCAGACTCCCCTGTCAAAGCAACACCTCTAATTCATCACAGCTTATTCCCAGGGATGTAAAAGCAGCTCCAGCAAGTCCAGGCACTGACCCAGTGAGGCACATGAACACAAGCCCAGCTCCAGCTCCCCACAGCAGCCCCACACATGCCTCCATCCACAGCGGATAGAGGATCACTGACTTCCCCAAGGAATAGGTGCAATATGGCAGAAAGGGGCTGTAAAAAACCCACTCTGCAGTGGAACAGGTACTGACACAGTTCTCCCAAATGAAGAGTCACTCAACTCACACTCTTCACTGAAGAACACAAGGAAAGGTGTTTAAGGAGAAACTCCAGGCCACACACCGCGGACACACATCCAACACCTCCACTGAACTGCCCCGAGGATGAACAGCAGGAGGTTCACTTGCTGACCCCAAAAATCCAACATTCCTTTTTGATGCTAAACAACTCCTGGTGAAAACACAGCACAGAGCCACTGCCTTCAATCAGTAACCCTCTGTACACACAACTTTATTCCAGCACATTACACACCACATTGACATCATCATCATCCTGCCATCAACATATCAAAGCACACGGAGCATCCCAACAACCCTGCAAGCTACCCGGGCACAGCAACACTTTGATGGCTAATGAATGAATTTGTAGGGGTGGTTGGCTGCTCACCGGAGAAGCCACGTCCCCACCTCCCATCCATTCAAATATCTGCTCAACAAGCAGCAAATGGGGCGTCGGGAGAGACACGTTTTACCACTTTCTGAAAATCAAACGCTGTCAAGTGAAAAATCCTGTGGCCGCTCATGCGGATCGCAGGCAGTTTGCAAGGAGATGCCAGAGCCAGGAGCTGCAGGTTTGGAGTATCACTGTCTGAAGCATTTTTTTAGGCTTTGGGAACATACAGTGTCTGGAAACAGGCCGAGAAGGGTTCTCCCTCCTCGGGAGTGCTGCTTTCCCTGCAAACGCTTTGTGTCTGATAATCTTATTTGGTTTAAATTGCAATCGTGAGATCACATGAAAACACAGGTAATTTCCATTCTCCTAATCTAAGCTGATAGAGGAAATAACGAATGTGTTTATGTTAGGGAGAAAATAATCATCCTTCTCTCTAATAAGGCTCTAATTGAGTTTTCAAGGTAAGAAGCACTATGTTTATCCTGATATTTAGCTTCCACAGCAGATTATGTTTGTCCATGGGAATCCTAGAAAATCCTCACCTTCTTTATTAAGGCCACGGCAGCAGAGATATGCAAAGGACCCCACTGCCTTTTGAATCACACCCAATGCTCCAAATCATCCCAGAAACATAGCTGAAGATGCCAGGGGCTGGCACGATGCAAAATATAAACATCAAGTGTGTCAGCACCAGTGACATGCGACACACACAGCGAGCAGGACAGCCCTTAACAACCACCACAACGCCGCAGGAAAAGCTTCAAGCCATTAAAAATACAGTTGGACCAGCCATTAATACAGGAAAAAAAACCTATTCTGGACCTCCTCAAAGCAGCCTTTGAAGCGAAGGGAGCAGCAACACACGAGTCAGCTTATTGTGAAAGGGACTGCACTCCACGGCACCAGGGCAGCGACAGCAACCAGAGCAGAGCCCCTCTGCATCCCCCATCCAGACCCAGCGTGTTCTCCACCCCTGAGACCTTACAGGGATTATTTTTACATTCAGCAACTCAACTGTGAGTAAGAATAATTACTAATTCAAAGACCATCCCTCCAGATCTACCAAACGAAGGCAAACGAAACCCAGTGTGTTTTGAAGGCTTAAAACACTAAATAGAAAGAGTAAGGTAAGGCAAAAATTGGGTTTGTGGTGCTGCTCAGAAATAAGATTTTTATGGAATAGTTTGCTTTGGAAAGGACCTATTTTGCTTTGCTTCTCCGGTACCTTAATTAAATTATAACACATAGAATTACAACCGAACCAGCACAACACCTGCCCCAGGATTTGGACAATCTCTAAGACATTTTCTCTTTGCTGCCAAACATGCAATTCTTGAATAAGCATTTACACACTCCCAGCAGGGAGGGCTGTCAGCCCCTGCCCAAAACCAGCCCCCCCCCAAACCACACACAGCCCTCTCAGTGCACAAAGGGGGAGCAAGTTCCCTTTCCCCAAGAATCACGGAAGGGAGGGCCTGGGACAGTTGCAGCCATGGCACTCACAGAGGTGGTCGAGGAGGATTTTAACTCATTCCAGACCCTTTGGAGTTGTTTTCATTGCGAACGGTG
Source organism: Pseudotriccus pelzelni (assembly GCA_035584735.1). NCBI lineage: Eukaryota > Metazoa > Chordata > Aves > Passeriformes > Tyrannidae > Pseudotriccus > Pseudotriccus pelzelni. The sequence continues at coordinate 133,686 of JAWMRA010000058.1, read as the reverse complement.
CCCCGCTGGAGATGGGAAATCAAAATACGCCTTGGCGGAAAATCCTATTAGCTGGAGAGCGTCGCTTCCCAGCGGGCTGAGGTGTTCTCCTGAGCTGGAATTCAGAGGGAAGCGGGATGCACGGCCGGGAAGGAGCCTTCGCCTGGCCGGTGGTGCCAGACCATGGTACCCACGTTTGTCCCACGGGTGGGTGAGCAGGTCCCCCCGGGGTTTACAGAGCTCAGAGCAATGCCCCACCAGCCCTTCCCCGCCATGGCTCCTTCCTCCTCCTCCTCCTCCTCCTGCACAACGGACTGTGGGCAGAGCTGGGGACTCCCGGCTTGGCCACGGCAGCCCCCGGGCACCCCCTGCCCCAGGGACTGAGTGCCAGCTCCCCTGCGCTGTGTCCCCATCCTGCTATCCCTGTTTCTTGGCTCCTGCAGGATCTGCCTCGGGTTGAGCCTCAGCCTTTCGGCTCCCAGCTCTCCATGACACACGGAGGGAGCGCTCACACACGAGCCGTGCACACACACACACAGAGTGCAAACACATACACCGGGCACAGACACACACACAGAGTGCAAACCTGCCGTGCAAACACAGACACACCACGCCAAGACACACGTACCCCGCGCAAACACGCGGTGTGCACACACACTCAGTACACACGCACGCAGTGCAAACGCGCCATGCAAACACAGATACACCACGCAAACACCCACCGGGCAAACGCACCGGGCGCACACACAGCTACACCGCGCACACACACACACACAGAGCCCGCAGCAGCCGCACCGCGCACCCCCCGTGCCCAACGCACACACGCGCGGTGCCCGTGCAGACCACGCGTGCACCCTCCAGCACCCCACGCACCCGCATCCTGTCCCCGCACAGGGGCTCGGAGCTCAGGCAGTGCGAGCACAGATATGCACGCACACACACACACACACGGTGCGGACACAGACGCACCTCCCGCACTCGCACCCCGCGCACAACCACACACGCGCACGCACACGTGCCCGCCCGCACAGGGGGCCGCCGCGACCCGCCGCTCGCGGGCACACACACGGACATACGGACACACGGACACACGGACACACGGACACACGGACCCGCCGCGCCAAGGCCGCGCGCGCTCCCGCGCAGCACTTACCCGGCCGCCCCCGCGCGCGCGCGCGGCGCCCGCCGCCCCTCTCTCACGCCGGGCCCCGCAGAGCCCCGCGCTGCGGTGCCGGCCCCCTCACCCCGGGGGCCGTGCCGTGCCCAGCCCAGCACCGCCGCTTCGCTTCGCTTCTCTTCTCGTCTCCCCTCGCCGCGCTCCCCTCCCGGCTCCGCCGCTCCCGCCGCTCCGCGCCCGCCGCCGCCCGCCCGCGGCTCTGCCCCCCCCGCCCCGCGCGGCCCCGCCTCTCCCCCCCCACAACACTGTAGTAAGTTCTCATTGGTCCGGAGCGGTGGGCGGGGCGCCGGCGCCGCCTCGCCATTGGCTGAGGGGAACCCGCGGCCGGCGGGGCGGGCGGGGGGGAGCGGGCGCGCGCCCCCTCATGGCTCCCCCTCCCCTTCCCCTCACGCTTCCCTCCCGCGGGCGGCCCTGAGGGACCGCCCGGTCCCGCCTCGCTCAGCCCCGCCACAAACGCGCCCCTGCGAGGGGAGGCTGAAATGATGCCCGATAACACCCCGCCCCTCCCCGGTAAACTGACGGTGGAGGGGGGCGGGGGGGCGATGGTTTGGCGCCGCACGGCACCGGTAGGAGCGGGGCAAGGAGGGGCCCTGCCCGCCCGTACCGCTCCCCCTCCCTCCCTGACCTAGATTTTAAATACAGTTCGCTGTCTCCCAGAGAAAGTTGTGGCCCAGCTCTGCGGGGAGACCCGGGGGAGATGAACGAAGCGGGGGGGCGGGGTGAAGGAGGTGGGAGGGGTGAAGAAAGGAGCGGGGGCGTTGGGGTGTTCTTTAGTCTATTACTATATTCTTTAATCCCTTTTTTTTTTTTTTTTAACGTAAGGCCATTCAGAACTGGACAGGGTACCGCCTCAGTCGGCGGATGGCAAGCCAAAAAAAAGCGACAACTGAGATGGGGAGCACTTGGTCAACAAGAAGCCCCCCCCAAGGAGCCCGGCACGGCCCCGCCGAGGAGCCAGACCTGCCCCTGCTCTGCCATCCCGCACCCACGGCACGGACTGGCTTCTCCTCACCCCGCAGCCAAATTATAACCGGCTAGCTTTCTCATCCAGAGCTGTCCAGCTCTCCCCGCTACGTACATCAGAGCAAAACGCTGCCCAGCGCCATCGGCGCTCCCGCGGGCTCCAGCCAGGCTGCTGCCAGCCTGCCCAGCTCGGGGGGCCAACCCTGCCCCCCCAAATATGTGCACAATTCCCAAAGGACGCTTGGCACCGAGGCATCTCTGTTTGTTTCCCGAAGAGAATTAAGCTCTCAGGCACATCATTCTGCTTGGATTAAGAGCAACCGCCCTGCTTCTTCTTCAGCAGATAATACCCCGGGCTGATGCACACCCCGGCTGGGACAGCTCCATCCTCATGCTGAGCCCTCAGTGGTACTGACCTAGCAAGGACCACTCACACTTGAGGGCACTTGTGCTAAATGGGAGCTAAAACCCCCCAGTTTTCTGAAAAATTAACATGCTCCTCACAGCTGTTTACCCCTTCCCTTTATATGTCTAGGACACTCAGCTCAAAAAGAATGGGGCAGCTCCCCTTTGCCTCAGTGTTGAGACTGCTTGGAAAAAGCTCCCTAAATGAGAGGGAAGACAAGTATTTTTGGCCTTAAATCTGGACTATCTGGTGGTTTCCTTGGACCCAGCTGAGCACATTTGATTAAAAGACACAAGCTGGGAAAGGTCTGGCGGCTTCAAGTCGCTGCTCCTACACTGGGGACAGGCAGTTCCCTTGAAACGTGCCCTGAAGCTGCGACTTCACTCCCCGCAGCAATAAATTAACGCATTTTAATAGCCCAGGCTGTGCACGGCAGGAGCCTCAGATGTTTGGTGGTGACCCACCACAATTGCTGCTGCTCACCCAGGGGTGGGCTGAAAACAGAGGAGGAGAGGAGAAAACCCCCGAGCAAAGAAACCACATTTTTTGGGTGGCAGCAGCTTCTTGCAATTAAGACAAAAACAAGCAAACAAACCCACACCACTTCATCCTCGGCTGGTTGCAGATCAAGCGGAGGAGAGGCCAGGGCAACAAAAAGTTCGCATCAAAGCAGTGGTTTAACACCACACAGCGCATCATCCACCGCGCTGGGATCACCAGATGATCCCCGACTCCATCTGCCAGCAGCTGAGACCAGAGAGCAGCAGCATTTTGAGCCATTATTTCCCAGGTGCAGCATTTATCCACAGGGAGCAGCAGTAGTGTGAGCTGCAGACACGCTGTGCACCGAGGGCAAAGGATGCTGCTGTCACCCTCCAGGCCCCAAACAAATGGCTGAGAGCTCGAGTGGAAGGAGGAGCTTCAAAGCTAAAGAAAGAGAAACTAAAAAGTGGAGCTATCAGGTATGAAAAGAGGAACTTGGTCTGTGCCATGGAGAGCACCTGGAAAATGCTCTGTTGGGGCAGGGGAATTTAAGCCAAAGCTCCTTTTGTAGGAAGCAGAAAATAAGGATAAAAAACGGAAAAAACCCCAAACAAAACCACCATTATTGTGTACAGGGAAATACACTCATCACCATCACACTTCTGTAAGCCACTGACTTAGCTTCTAACCTTTTCCCTCCTACTCAGCCCCAAATTGACCTCTGAAATCCCATAGGAAGCAATGGAAATGTCTTAAATTCTTCCCCATAAGAACAGTTTGCCCCACGCCAAGCCCAGATTGCAAATATTTAAAGAACTCTCCCAGTTCCAGCTGGTTTAAGTCGCTTTACAGGAGTCATTTAGAGACTGGGAATTATTTTAGTAAATCAGGATTTCATGGTATTCAGCTGCTGGATATAGGAATAAGGAGAGGAATTACGTTCGTTTTAGGCACGTGTTTGGGGTCGCTGAGGCAGAGGTTGGTCCTTGCAAGCTGAAAGGCCACTGGGAGCGCTCAGATCCTGATGGATTCGGTCAGTGCAAGTCAACTGGGTCAGGGAGGACGATGCCAAACCCTGCCCTCTGCCTGGTTCATGTGCAGGCAACTCCCAAGCAGCTCAGCAGGACACGCTGCAGCATCCTAAGAGCACCCAGACAGTAGATTAAATCCAGCTCAAGTAAGTTCTTCGCAGAACAAATCCTTTGAAAGGTGATCCAGCGCTCTGCAGGCCCCGCAGGACGCCCTACTGGTAGGATTTGTTGTAAAACAGGGCTCCCAGTTTACACCAGTGCCAGGGAACGGCGTGCCAGGGGCATTACTGGCACAACAATCAAAGGCACAGAGCTCTGCTCGCTGCTCCAGTCAGGAATTCCCAGTCTAAACAAAGCAATTGCGCATCACGGTGCTCCCTCCCCCAGAGCAAGCGGGATTTAAGGTGAGGAGAAGTACTCGGGATTATGCCAAATTCTAGGAAAACAAAGGAATTAAGCTGGTCAGCCGAATCCTTCATCCACTCCTGCTCCAAATGAACTGGCTGGGGCGATACACACGTGATGTGAACACACAACAGGCACACTCCGTTCCTGGGCCACGTTCACACACTTTGCACACAAGTGACAGTCCCCAACGCAGCAGCAGCCATTTCACAAGAGCAAACAAGGTGGGAGGAGAGCAGGTGGCTCAGTTTTGCCAGCTCCTGGCCCTCTGCCCTTGGCTCCTCTTCCCAGCTTTGCTGTCACCATCAGCACGGCTGATCTGGCCGGGAGCAGAAGGCCAGGATGAGGAGGAAAGGAAACCTCCCTTGGACTTCTCAAGCTCTGTGCCCCAGTAAAACTCTGATCTAGAAAAGATATTCCAGATGAATGATTCACCTAGAAGGAAGGGATGCCTCAGCTAATGCTGCATTTTTCCTGTGTCCACCCCTCTCTCCAGCACAGAATTCACTCCTGAAAATGCCTCTGAACTGCAAACTCATGGAATTTTCACATAGGACTAGAACACTTTGCACTGCTTTGCTACAGCGTGTGTGCACAGTGAAGGCAACCTGGAAGATCCACACTCACCTGGCTCTGTACCAACTATTTAACCAAAGATCAAATCTAGTCCAGCCCGATATAACATTCTCCAAAACCAACAATCGATTCATTGTTGAGCAGTTATTAAAAAGCCAAGCAGCACCTTCCCCAGTTAAACAGAATGAGTGATTTGGGTATTGGAATCACACTTGGCATCAGGGCAGTAAGTTTTGCTAAATCCAAGCTGCTTCTCTGATCCCTTTCAGTGTGGTTTCCTACTGGAGAGTTTTCCTTTGTTGGCAGTAATTTGCATCCTTTGAAGGCCACTGGTGCTAAACTAAAACCCTGTGTCCTCCCCTGCGGGCAGAAGAATCCATTTTTTTGGCCATTAGGTCTTTTTGGTACCGGGCTGGCTCATGGGGATCCCTTCTGGGGAGATGGGGGAAGCAAAGGGGGTGGCAGGGAACTACGTCTGCACACCCAGGAATTCCCATCCCACCTGGAATCTGGTTAACTGATGCAAAAAGCTCCCACTGTGGGTTTCACCAGTTCAGGTGAAGTTGATGCTCACTTGAGTCAGTGTCTTGCAGCACAGCAGACGAGCTCCAAGGAGAAAGAGGAATAAAGCAGATGAAGAGGAGCTTCAGCTCTCTCCAGGCTGTGAGCCAGTGCAGGGAAGAACAGCTCCCTGGAAAGTCAGCTTTGTTCCAGGGCTTAGAGTCAGCGTGTAAAGCACATTTCTGCCAAGATGCACCACTGAAGATTAGAGGGGGAGGTCAGCTGCAGCCTGCAGGAGCCAGTGTTCACATGGAGAATGTTTCTACACTGACAGAGAAATACTTTTCCTCTCAAGTATAGGTAGGAAGTATCAAACATACAAGTGGCTGCACTTAACGCATCAAGAAAATGCTTCAAAAATCCCGGAGAACAAATGACGAGATGCTGTGAATGCAGACAGTGCAGGCTCAGAGAAAGGCAGAATCAGTGTGGCACAAGCCCCAGCTCCAGAAACAACCCCAGAAATGGACTGAACCATGGAAAGAGCCATTGCAGGAGCCACAGCCCATCCCACAGCACACCCACCTCCTCCACCTTGAGAGCTCACGCTGCTTCCAATAATTTTCTAGGATTTCATCCCCTCGCTGTCTCAGTGAGAAGATGACACAACTAAAACCAGAGGAGAGGGCTTGACTGCCTTGTCCCTCATTCAGGAATTCCAGGAGACAATGCTGGAATCCCCCTGTGTTTGGGCAGCGGGGGGAAGTGGAAGCCTTGCACCAGCTTCCTAAACCAAGCAGGACCAGGCAGGCTGGCCAGAGAGGCAGCTGTCCCTTCGGCGGGGGACAAGCTCAGCTACGCAGCCTTTGTTGAAATGAACCCAAAAATAACAGTGAGTGCCACCTAGGGACCAGCGCTCGGCAGGGAGGCAGCCGAGCCACACCACAGACTGATCATGTCAGGGGCTGATTTCCTCCTTGCACGGAGGAGGAGTCAAACTGCAGCCAGGAGAGGCTCTGGACTATGGAAATAACACCAGGTGGGGGAGTTTTGAACTGCAGCTTCTCCCCAGAAAGGCACCAGTTCAGTGAGGGAGATTTGACCCCGTATTTTTGTGTTGTTGTATGGGCGAAGTGCATCCCTTGGCCTCAAAATACTCTCGGGTTCAGGGAAGGGCATTTTCTAGATCAGGGTTTATTTAGGACCAGTGTGTACCTAGCAGTAAGTCAGAAGGAGATACTTGGCAGAGAGCCCTTGGGTTTGCACTGACACATCCCATGTAATCCAAATTCACCCAAGCCATGGACCCAGCATCAGTCAACAGACAGCAGACCCATGGAGAACAACTGCAACTTCCAAGCAGAGCACAGGCTCCCTTTTTTCTTCCTCAAATACAAGCTGAAGCTCTGAACCACCTTCTCCAGCTCAGCATCCCCTGCCTGACCCCTCTTTGGACGTTGCAGGGTTTGTCTTGAGCTACTCAACTGGACCAGACTCGTCACCCCGAGTCCTGCCTAGGGATGATCCCAAAACCTAACAGGCACAGCCCAGAGTCTGTGCCAGTCTGCCCAGAGGCATTTCTGCAGGTGCACAGTGATTAACTGGTGCACATTTCCATATCACAAATTTAAAAAGAAAAAAAGAAAAAGACCTCAGCTTGCTTGAAATGCAGCATATTAACCTTTGAAACTGGCAGTCACGGATACCAGCTTCAAAAAGATTGATATCAATAGGACAAAATCCCAGAGGATAGCATCCCATTGCTGCCAGTTTTTCTGGAGCAAAAAAATAAGGCGTTTTAACTTTATTTATTTATTTATTTATCTTTCCATGCTATTCTAGAAAGAAAACCCAAAGAGGTTCATATTTATAGACAGAATCCAAGGACTGGAGGAGGGCAAGGGGAACGAGAAGTTGCCAAGGAGAGCTGTGAATATGGATGGAGCAATGGGAAGGGCAGGGGCAGGAGTCCTGCTGCCATTGTCACAGTTAATTGCCAAGAGCCTGAAAAAGGTTTGTTACCGAGAAAAATAATAACTCTATTAGTTCAGGGGGTTCTGCAGGTCCTCTGAGGCTGCACAACAGTGAATCCTCGGAGCAGGAGATGCAGCCGCAGCTTGGAGATGCTTCCCCTTCCCCGCACTCGGCGCAGACTGCGTCAGAAAAAGCTTATAATCATTAAGCTGCCATCTTTTATTTCTAATTATTTGTCTCCACAGCAGGGTTTCTCCAACCACCAAGCAAAAGGGAAGCAAGTCTCAAAGGAGTGACTGTTTTGAAGCGGGCTCGCAGCTGCCACGGCGTGAATGGCTCTCCAAGAACAGTAGCAACCGCTCGGCAGTGCCCACGGAGCTGGGAGGGAAAGCATCTCTGTTTGGGCTGGTTTTCAATGTCGGTTTTTAGGTCAACTAAAACAGCCTTTCTTATGCAACAGAAAGCTCACTTGCTTTGGGGTTTTTGCTTTCATTTAATTAGATGGTAATTCCGAGGGCAGCACCGCTATTCTGAACCCCACAATGAGAACTGTTCCACTGCCTGACAAAGCAACAAAGTGAAAACACTGAGCTGAGCCGGCCCTAGGACTTGACACCGCATTGGGAGTCTGATGGTCGCTTCTGAGGGGGTGGGACAAGTGAAAGGGATACCCTGCTGCCACATTTCTATAGACTCGTTTAAGTCGGAGAAGCCCTCCAAGATCATCGAGTCCAACCATTCCCCCAGCACTGCCAAGGCCACCACTGACCCCTGTCCCCAAGTGCCACATCCACAGGGCTTTTAAACCCCTCCAGGGATTTAATGGCAGCTGTGCCAGGGCTGGACAGCCCTTTCCATGAAAAATTTTCCCAATATCCAACCTGAACCTCTCCTGGCACAACTTGAGGCTGTTTCCCCTTAGTCCATCCCTTGTTCCTTGGGAGCAGAGCCTGACCCCCCCCCAGCTCTGCCCTCCTGTCAAGGAGTTGCAGGGCCAGAAGGTCCCCCCTGAGCCTCTTTTTCTCAGCTCCCTCAGCTGTTCCTGGTGCTCCAGACCCTTCCCCAGCTCTGTTCCCTTCCCTGGACACACTCCCGCCCCTCAATGTCCATGTCCATTGTCACGAGGGGCCCCAAACTGACCCCAGGTTTCATGGTTTGGCTCAGCAGTGCCCAGCAAAAGGGAACAGTCACTGCTCTGGTCCTGTGGCCACACCATGGCTGGTACAAGCCAGGTGCCCTTGGCCTCCTTGGCCACTTGGGCTCACATTCAGCTGCTGTTGACCATCAGGAGAGGCCAAAGCAGAAAATCTCACTGAAAGCTGCAAAAGCAGGAGATCTCATTTGTTCCTTCCTCCATGAGTTATGCATAAACAAGAATTAAGGGAAGACCCAAGTTCACAACACAACAAGCTGCTCAAGGGCTCCACGAAGCAACACCCTTCTCCAGGTGACACAGGAGTTACGGAACAGAAAGGAACAATTTCTTGTACAGGTGAACTGTAAGACCACAACACGTGGTCTCCCAGTCACCAGTGCCAACGTATGGAGAGACACATCCCAGCCACAGCCCGTGCGTGGACACGCTGCACTCACCACCACAGACGGGCTTGGATTTCTTGACAGGCCTTAAATCATGGCAGCATATGTGAATCTCAGCTTGAAGGTCAAGAGCAAACCCCCCCAACAGAGGCTCTTCCTGCATCCTCAGCAGTTTCCTTCACGGTTTCTGCCCTGCAGCTACTCACAACTTCCCTGGGGGAAGCTGCTGGTGTGGTACTTTCAGGACTGATGCCCAACACTTATCAGGTCAGGAGGGGAGATTCTCTTACCACAGCTCCTATGCATTTTATGTTTACCTATGAGATAAGCCAGGCTTAAAGATGGAGAGGCAATCTGAGCCTGCTGTTTTCTCTGCTGGGTGAAGGTCAGGGCTGTCCCTGAGCCAATGAAACTACCACACCACCTTTATCTTTGCCATCACTAGCAAGGTACCGCTTGGCTTTCTGGTCCCCTGACCAAGATTAACACCAAGCATTCAGCAAGCAGCAAATCTCATCTTGTAGCAGGGTCAAAACCCCCAGAGCCTGTAACAAATAGGACCACCAAAATGCATCTCTCTCCCCTCCGCGTGGCATGGGGAAGACAACAAAAGTCACAGTGAGACTGCCCGGGGGAGAGCAAACCAGGGATTGTCCAGGTTATCAGCATTCCCCAAGGAACCACCCATGACAGAGACTTGTCACACAGCCATAACCGGATGGGCCACTGTCCTGGGGGTCTGCTCAGGCATCGAGGATGAAAACCTGCTCCAGACCACCCTGGCACAGCTACAGCCACTGTGCTGGCACAGCTTTGCCTCTCACTAACCTGCCCTGACTGTCACACAGGTACTTTGCTCCACATCAGAGCTCGCAGCACCTTCTGTGCAGAGGAGTTTTATTCTGCTTTCAGATGACTGCCGGGTGTTTGGTGGGGTTGGGGCTCAGCACCTCTGATCAAGGCAGGTTCTCTAGGTAATTAACAGTCCTGCTTTTAGAGCTGTGGCAGCAAAGAGCAGCTCATTCAGATCAGGAGGCAGCAGCACAGCTTCCAAATATAGTGCTGCACTCAGTTCTGGGTAGGAACAACAGGTTTGCGCTTGGTTTTGATTCATCTCTCCTGCCCCCCCGTGAGGCATCGTATAATGATGTTGAGTTTAAGAATAAAGCAATCTGTTCCCAGCACCTTCCTCTGCTTTCCCTTCAAGTCTTTCATCAGTGACTGGCAGCACATGGAATGCTCAGGCACGGAGCAGAGCTGCTCTAAATATGCTCAGTCCTTTCCATTACTAGGAGAGGAGAGGATTTTGCGGGAGAGGGAGGGTGATGTACAGGAGGATACTCTGAATTTTAAAAAAAAGAAAGAAAGTAAATTTAAAGCTTCTGAAGCTTCCAGAGGTCACGACCTCGATGCAAAGGCACCACTGAATCCAGAGAAACAGCTTCACCAAGCAGAGATCTCTTCCTTCCCTCCACCCTGAGCACACACACCTTATCCTGAGAGGCTTTAACACACAAAGTGCACCTCACAGGTTCAAGGCAGACACCAAACCCCTGCAGGGAAACCACCAGAATCCACCCCATCAGGGCAATTTTTCCCCCATGCAAAGCAGGATCTCCGTGAACACAAACTGAAAACATCAGTGCCTTATGCACTTCTCCAAACTCGACATGCATTTCCCCTCCTCTGCTGCCAGGAGGGCCTCGGGCTCCTCTCCCTGCCCTGCAAAGCCCCAAATATCTGCAGAATTGCAAAAGGGGAGGTGGCCCAGCGCCCTCAGAGAGCCCCTTACACAACCACAGCACTGACCTGCCACCAACAGCTGTCAGGAGGCATCTGGGGAGGAATGGGGGCCATTGCCTTCCACTCCCAAAAGCATTTTCACTTCCAGTTGCTCACTTGCTGGCACTTAGTGAGCTTTTATCCCCAGGTCAGTGCTCCACAGCCCAGGCGGGCAATAAAAACTCCTATTAGGGGCTTCTTCATATTATAAAACACAGCAGTTTCCAGGCCAAGGAAGTGCTTTTCAATATCCAAAATCTTCACACACACACACGAACACGCAAGACAAATCCTGCTGTTTGATAACAACCAATGCTCCAGAGTTTAGGACAGAATAAACAGGTCAGTTCATCATTTAAGTCCAAGCAACTGGACTTAAAATTCAGGCATTTCCACCTAACAAAGCAGGTACTTACCCAGGGATGAGACAGCCGGGCCAACCACACAGGCAAGGCACCAAAATCCATCACGGGGCAGCAGGTAGAGGAGAAAGGAGAAAAGACACTGGTTAATAAGCAGTTCCAGCCAAACACGAAAACCACCCCCCTCACCCACCAGGAGAACCCCCTGGAGCCACAAAGCCAAGTGCTCACACTTGTATCTGCACAAGCCCCGGCAACTCGGCGAACTTCAGTGTCTGACTCTTCCCCAGAACTGAAGGTGGAACCGGACGTTCACGTTCGGCCACTTCTTACAAAAGTAAACACCGAGTGGGGAAGGAAAAAAAAAAAAAAAAAAGCCCCAAAAACATCGGCCCGGCATTACCTAACGCTGATAACACGGCGGGTGGTGACGCAGGCGGCCCCTGCCTGCCAGCCTGCAGTGGGTACGAGCTCCGGGGAGCAGAGCCGGCAGAGCCTCCCCTGGGTACAGCCCCCCGTGCCGGGGCACAGGGCACTGCCGAGGGCCGGGCAGAGCCGGGCTGGAGCAGCAGCGAGCTCCGTGAGGGCTCCGCAGAGGTCCTGAGCGCTTCTGCGCCCGTCCGGTCCTCCGGCCTTACATAAGTTCTCGTGCAAACTTCTGGAGGGATGGGCACAGCCCAGCGCCGCCGGCCCCGGCCGCACAGGGCTGCCTGAGCCCTCTAGTGGGGCTTCAAAAACTCCGCGAAACACCCAGAGACTTAATTTAATTAACACTCTGCCAGAGGCCTCTAAACCCTAATCCTCTCAACAAAAGGATCATTAACTAAATGAAGAGATTCAAGAGAGCAGCGGCGCTCCCAGCCGAGGCACGGCCGGCTCTGTGCTCCGGTGGGCACACGCCGGGGCCCGAAATGCAGCGGGATCCTCAGCCCACGCCACAGTCCCACCGAGGGTCCAGGGATCTGCTTGATGTGTGGCACGATGCTGGACTTCTCAACAGTCCCCCTGCCACAGCAGAGAGTCACAGAATCATGGAGTGGTTTGGGTTGGAAAGGACCTTAAAGATCATGTAGTTCCACCCCTGCCATGGGCAGGGACACCTTCCGCTAGCCCAGGTTGCTCCAAGCCCCGTCCAACCCGGCATTGGACACTTCCAGGGATGGGGCAGCCACAGGGCAACCTGTGCTAGGGCCTCCTCACCCTCACAGGGAGCAATTTCTTCCCAATATCTAATCAAAACCTAGACCACACATCTCACCCCAATGGGACAGGGATGCAGATCTTGCCTTTTGCAGGTGGCTCTCTTGGAAAGTCACCTCCAACTTTGGAGCCATTGCAGAGGGTCCAGAGCAGCTGTGAGGAGCACATCCGTGAGACTGCTCATTAGTGTGGTGAACAGGAGCAGAGGAGCTTAATTACAGGGCAGGGATCGTTCCCTCTGGGTTCGGATGCCAGCGGGAGCCTCGGCGGGGCCGCGCTGCCCCATGGACAGGCGTTCCTCAACAGCACCCGCAGCCAGGGCCACCTCTGCCTGTGGCACATGCAGAGCCTGTGGCCAGCAGGATCCCAGCTGGGGCTCTGCAGGGGCTGCAGAGCCTCAGGCTCCAAACGTGAGAACCCAAAATGAGGAAGAATTCGGGTGCTGCTTGCAAAAACCTTATCTGCCACCAATGTCTCTACACATCTGGGGATGCTACTGCAGCCCACCCACAGGTACTGGACCCCCGATTTTGGGGCTGTGTGTGAGCATCCCAGTCTCAGCAGCAGCTTCTGGAGCTCAAATTGAGCAGCTCACCAGGGCAGAGGCAGCAGTGGCTGCTGGTGGGGCAGAGCCACACCCCAGAAACTGCCACAACCTGGACAGGGCTTTTGGGGTGGCCAGGAGATGCTTTAGCCAAGACCAACACCACCTTCCTCGGGACCTCAGCCCTCCAGGGTGCCAGCCAGGCTGGTCAAAGACCCTCCATGCTTGGGATTGGATGCTGGAAAGCATTTGCAGAGGTTTCTAACTTTGGCAAGTGCCTTTGCCCCTGTCTCCTCCCTGCAGCTCCTTGGGATGTGCCTCTGGGACAGAGCTGGCACATCGTGGTCGAGGCCTCCTTGCCCAAAGATGCAGGAATGGCTCTTCCCACAGCTGATGAGGTCAGCCCACTCTGACCCGGGGCAATTTTCGGCACACACGGAGTAAGCAGCGCTCTCCTCGTTCACCTCCTGGGATAAATCCCAAGAGCTCCCATCTCCCCAGCCCGGGCAAAAACACAGATGGTCCCGGAGATTAAAACATGCAGAGAATTAACCACCCCGTGCAAATGAGCTTCCTCACCCAGCCCAGCACTGCCAGGCGGTTCCAGGTCCAGCGCTTGGGTCTGACCATCACGCTTTGCTGAGCTCCCAGAACTGCCTCGGGTCGAGCAGAAGGAAGGCAGTCTGTAGGGAAGTCAGGATGGAAACTGCCAAACACCACGTTCGCCTCCTGCTACAGCACAAGGAAAAGCAGCAGCACCGGGAACAAGCCTGGCCAGCGGCAGGGATCAATTCTGCACTCGGATACCCTGTGTATTCCCACTGAAAGACGGCTGGGATGGAGCAAACAGCGCTGTCACCCCGAGGACAGCCATCTGTGACCCCGGACACTGCTCGCAGGGCACCAGGCGCCCGGGAGCTGCCAGCAGGGACTGAGGAAAATCCACACCAGCCCCCGCTGCCTTTCCTAGAAGGATGAAGTCTTGGCACCCAGCTGAGGCACAGGATCCACCTGGATGGACCGGGATGGGGCCAAGTGACCACCCTAAGAAAGGCAGGGCTTCTCCAGGCCACCTCCACGGAGAAGCTGCACCCCAAACCCACCAGCAATATTCAGTCTTATTTTATTTTTACTCAAAACCATGGAATAAAATTCTGACAGGAGCGGGTGTCTTGCTCAGCCACCTCCCAGCTGCCAGTGGGGATCCTTAGGCCGGGTTTCAGGCCATGCCACTCTGCAGATGACCCCGTTTGCTATTAAAAGCCTGCACTGTGCACCCGAGGAAATCCCCGAGCAGCGCTGACCCCATCTGCCAGCCCCGGATTGGCCGAGGCCCTTCCCGGCCATACGGCAGAGGTTCACCTCCACGTCAGCCACGGCACCTCCAGCACAACAGCAACAACACACGCACAAAGTCACGTTACAGCTCAACGTGGCCCTGGGCTGGGCCGACATCTGCCCTCCCTCCTCATCCCTCGAGTTCACCCCGGGGCAGGGAGGTGACTCGGTGCTGCCCTGTCTGATACACGCCCTCGGCGCAGAGAAAGAGCTCCCCCCACCCCGGTGCTGAAGCGCCCATCTTGCCACATCTCCCAAGGGTTTTTGGAGGGCGGATATAGAAATACAAGCCCTTAAAGGCCGGTGGTGTCTGGAGAGCACCTAAACCACCGTGGCACTCAGGAGGGATCAGCGCAGGGAGGTCACGTACAGCGTGACGCAGCCTGGAACTCATCAGCTGCCCTAATGCCCTGGTGATGCTTCGAGGCATCAGCCCACCCCAGCTCCCCACGCCGGGTTCTGCAGGCTGTAAACCAGCTCAGAGCTTCCCCACCACTGCCTTGTCTGCAACACTTACAGGATTGCTGGAGTGGCACTGCGGGCGGCTCTGGAGGCTCCCACCACACGTCAAGCCTCACACCCCCTCCTTAAATCCCGCTCAGGTCAACTGTGGCCAGGTGTAATTACCTCCATGAAAGGCACTTGAAGCTGCCAATTTAGCCATCCAATAAGAGGATGTATTTGTGCCATCAGGCCGGGGTTGTTCCTCCTCTTTTGCTGCTTACCAAGGTGCCAAAACCTGCCTCACATTAAGTGGACCGGCAAGAACTTCCCCTCATCCCTTGCTACCAAACCTGGCTTTCCCAGGAACGGCAGGAACAGGAGCAGAGAACAAGAGCAGGCAGGAAGAGGAGCCGAGAACATTTTAACAGGGTTCATTCGTTTAACTGAACAGTGGCTGTATTCGTGTTGGTAAAGGGCTTTGGGGTGAGCCAATGGGGGAGCAAGGGCAGGCCCTACACCCCAAAACACTTCCCAAGGGCCAGAAAACACACTGTTGTTGAGCCCATGGCCATCCACAGGCCGGGATGGGGCTGCGGTGGCTCCCACAGCCTCAGCATCCTCCTAGGGGGGTTCCCAGCTGCCCAAATCACCAGGCTGCAGGAAGTGACCTCCAGCCTGGGAGACACGGCACAGCAAGGCACCCCAAGCTCCCTTCCAGCCTCTTCTCCTAAAATCTGCCGACAAGCAGCAGCTTTGGAGCCTTCCCAGAGCCACAGGGTCCGACTCCAGGGGGCTCAGACAGCACAAAGCTGTTCTGACCCCGCAGTTCTGTCCCAGCATAGACCCCCAGTCCAGGGGCCCAGATGGTGCCTGTGTGAGCCCTGCCCACGGCACCCCGTCCTCGTCTGGTAGTGCAGGATTTTCTCGGGGGGCATCAGGAGAGGACTAGACACAAACCATACTAATTGGATAGACGCAGAGTCCTGCAGCCCCACAAAGCTGCCAGCAGCTGCTCAGAACCTCTTGTGAACCACAAAAAATAGTTTCATCTGAGGAGCAAGCATGGATTAAACGCCATAAACGCCCTTTTCTTCCCCTCTGTGCAAAGTGCATTTTCCCCCCACACTGCGGTCCCGCAACAAAACCCAGCCCGGCAGATCAAACCAGGAAATTTAGCAAACTTTGAGCACGAACAATAGCAGGAGGATTTTCCAGACCTTCAAGCTTGTTTGGCAAGTCCCAGATTATGTAAAGCGCCGCTCTGCCATTGTCGGGGAAGCCGTGCCCGGTGCCGGAGCCAGCTGGCACCTCGCTGCCCGCCCGGCACTGCCCGTACCCAGCAAAGGCAGCGGGGCTTGTGCAACACCACAAACTCCTTCCCAGGCACCTTCCACTGCAGCACCCACTGCCTTTCATTTTATGCCTAATTGTTACGTGATTAATCATCTTCCCAGGGTCCAGGTTTGTTTTCCAGCCCAGCCTGCCCAGGCATTTGGTGCCCTGGACAAAGAGTCTGCTTTGTGTCTACAGGGCGCTTTTACCGCGGCTGTGCCCAGCGGTGAGGGATCCCTTCCATGGCTTAACTAATCCTTGGCTTTTCTGCCAGTTGGGCCATGCCCGAGGGCTGAAGCGCTTATCGCTGCGCACACATCCTCCGGGAAAACAATACGGGAGGCTGAACTCATTCCACATTCAGCGCCCAGCTGGAAAAACCCCGTCGGCACCCCCGAGGCAGGCGGGCTGGGAGCCGGCATCCCTGGTACCCGGCTCCGCGCACGATCCGTGTCCCCTGGCAATGGCCTCGCACATGGTCCCGCTGCATTTACCTAATTAAGACTTAATGAAGTGGGGAGATCTATTGTGGGCCTGGCAGGGGGAGCAGATGTGCCCCCTGAACCCGGGGAAAGCGCACTGCTGTCTCCAGGGTGAATCAGCAGGAAAAGCTCGGGCTGGGATGCTCAGCCCTGCAAATCCCAAACCCCGCTGCTCTCTCAGAGCAGAGACGGAAAATGCTCTGGTCATCAGCAGCCTCTAGTGGGGAGACGTGGGCAGCGGGGGCGGCCGCTTCGGCCGGACCCCAGAGCCACAGTCAAGCCACCCTGGCTGTCCCCACCAGCCCAGAAGGGGATGGCACGGCACAGCCCCGACGCTCTGAAGGGCCACAGCCCTGGTGGAATGTCCAGGGTGTGACACTGCTCGTCCCCGCCGGCACCGGGTGCCGGTCCCGGGCTAAGCAGGGAGAGCCGGTTACAGCCCCTCCCCGTGAACCCCAACTCAGAGCCTCGCACAAATCACTGCAGAAGGACAAGGGACGCATCCCCCTCCTTCCCAGGCAGCTCAGTGAGACATCTCCGGGCTGGCGGTGAGCAAGTCCCTCCTCAAATCACACCTCAGCTCCCACACCTTGATCCAGCGTCCCAAGAGCCAGTTATCACCTCAAACTTCCAGCCACCTTGAGCCTCTTCCTGCAGCTGAAATACTGCTCAGCAGAGAAAGGACTATTCCTGTCCCCCCGGGGCAGGGACCACCTGCAGCCTGCCCTGGAATATCTGGGGAGGGAGCTCAGAAAAACCTTGTTATGTATTAAATTACTGACATAACTTCAGAGTGCCTGCTCGGGGAACTGCTCGTGTTTTGCCTTCCTCCCAAGCGATCCTCACCCTCTGCTGGCTCCGAAAGGCCCGTGCCCGCCCGGGGGGACGCGCGGTGCGGAGCGATGCGGCTGCAGGCAATTCCAGCAGCTGCCAGGCTGCGCGCCGGGAACAGGGAACCTCAGCCCAGCAGCACCGCGGCGGATGAGAAGGCACTTTCTCTCCTCAGCAGGTTCCAGCCCCTCTCAGGAAGGCCTGAAGTTTCTCTGAAGAGCGAGGAAAAGCCAAGTGAAAGGACGGAGGAGCCCCTCGCCCGCAGAACGGGCTGAGCAGCACCGTGGGAAGGAAGCAGTTTGGTGCGCAGATCAACTTTTGGCTGCTGCTGTCTCGCCGTTACCATCACCACAGGCAGAAGCAGCGTGTGCCTTACTGCGGGAGAGAAACGGAGGGGCTGCCAGCGCCAAGAGCTGGGGGGCATTCACATCCACACGGGCCCCGCAGCTGGGGGGATGCAAACTGCTCCCCAAGTTTCGGCTGTCTCCTCTCAGGGACAGACACGGTGCGGCCGCATCACCACGGGCACAGCGGGGCAGTGGCATTAAGAAGGATTAAGCCAAACACGGAACTTGGGTCCCGTGTCACCTCAACTCTGGTGCAGGCGCAAGTTACTCCCGCGGACTGAGCGGGTTACTCCGGCACGAAAAGGACGCAGAGGGAGCGACCCCGACCCTCCCAGAGCCACATCCCTGCCCGCCTTAGAGCCTTGGGAAGGGAGGAGCAGGGAGACGGGGAAGTCCTGAGATGCGCCTCGTAAGAACCCAACTTGCTCCCGGGCCCCAGGCCGGTTCCTCTTCCACGAGATTCCCCGCACCGTCCGCCTTCCCCGTCCCGGCCGTTCGCTCCGGCTCGGCCGGTCCCGCTGCCGGGCGGTGCCAGAGCACGTGTGAGGTGTGACAGTGCCGGGGGCCGACGGTGTTCCCCGAACCCCGGCCCCGCACACCCTGTGTCGCCGACACGAGCCCGCGACCCCCGGCCCAGCCCCACGTTCCCAGCGCGGCCGCCCCGCTCCCACAAACCGCGGAGCAAACGCTGGTTTTCCCCGAGCGGGAGCCTCGGCGTAAATCAATCCCCGGGCGAGGAGGCGGCTGCCGGCAGCGCCGAGCCAAGGCACACCCCTCCATTGCAACACAGCCCTAAAGATAGCCCTAAAGATTGTCGCTGTCCCCCCTGCCACCCCGCCGGCCGCTCGGACCCCGCCGGGCACCGGGGGAAGGCAAACGCCACCGGGCACAGCCCGTGGCAGCGACCGGGTTCAAACCAGGTTTACACCAGCCCCTCGTCCCACCCACCAACCACAGCTGCCAGCAGGGAGAAATTCGGGAAGGGATTGCAGGAACCGCCGGGGACGCCGCACGCGCCTCTGGGTTGTAACATTAGCGCAAGACGCCCCCGTCGAGGAGGGGACGTGGCGACATCACCCTCCACCCCAGGGCCGCAGGGAAGTCGATGGGGAGGTTTTAGCGTTGCCCGGGTGAGCCGGGACAGTGATCGACAGCAGGAGAAGTCCCCGGGACACGGACAGACGGCAGGAGCAGGGCCCTGGCACCCCCAGCTCGGCTTTGGGAACCGTCTCTGCGGGCACAGATGGGTCTGGGGGAGAGCGAACAGAGCTCTCTCGAAGGTCAGGTGGAGCTGCTGCACCCCGGGCACAGCCCCAGCAGCACCGAACCAGGACCAAGAGCCGAACCCAGGCGCCAGCGTGTGGAGCTGCCACCTCCCAGGGTAGGTGACTGCGGGGGGCAGGGGAAACCCACTCCCCGGGGCTACACCCGCCTGTCCCCCCCACTGCTCCGGTGGGAACAACACCACGGGAGGAAACACCCCAGTCCCGGGGTTGGCACCCACGGTGGGACAGGGCCCCAGCCACCTCCCGAGCGTGAGCCCACTGCGGGCCCCGCTGCTGTCCCCACAGCCCTGCCACCCCACATCGTCCCCGTCAGCCCCACTCAGGGTCCCTGGGACAGCCCCAGTGCACCCCAGTCCCCCCACACCCAGCCTGACCCCCTTCAAAACTCTGAGCACCCTAAAGCACCTCACACCCAGCTTGACCTCTACGGGTGCCCCCGGGTGCCCCAGCCCCAGGTCACCACCCCACCCCCCGCCCGGCCCCCCG
>JAWMRA010000058.1:64328-113838 GCA_035584735.1 Pseudotriccus pelzelni | reverse complement strand
CAGCCCCCCCCGACCCGTCTATATCCCTCCAGCACCCCACCACCGGCCGGACCCCCCCAGGGACCCCCAAATTCCCCCCATGTCCCGTCGTGTGTCCCCCCCCCCCCACTCACCGGGGCCGCTCCGCTCCGCGCTGCCTCCACCTGCACCGCCGGCCCCGCCCCCTCTGACGTCACCGCGCCGGCCCCGCCCCGCCGCGCGCGCCGGCCGCGCCCATTGGCCGCCCCCCGCGCCCGTCAAGTGCGCGCCGGGGGGAGGCGTGGCCGCCCGCGCGCCGCTGCAGTGGGCGTGGCCCGCAGGTGAAGGGGCGTGGTCAGGAATCCCCCCTCCCCGCGCCCCCGTGACGTCACCGGCCATATAAGGAGAAGGAGCCCCCGCGGGGATCCCCTCCCGTAGTGGGGGGACCCCGGGCTGGGCCGAGAGAGCCCCAAATGCCCCCCAAAACCCGCAGGATCGGGGCTTTGGGGGATTTTTATTTTTTTTTTCTCGTTTTCACCCGCTTTCTTAACTTTTCTCAGGGAAACCCCCTCCCCGCGGGGGCCGGGCCAGCCGGGGCTTCCCCGTCCTGCGCCCACCCCACGCGGGTGCGGCGTGGCCGGCGCTGATAAAGGGCTCCGGGGTCCCTGAGGTGCTCCGAGCCCAGTCCCGGGGCCACACCCGGGCTATCAGGGCCGCGCAGGCGGCGGCTGCGGAGATAAGGGGGGACAGCGGCTCCCCCGGGACCGGGACAGCCATGGAGGGGTGGACGGGCTGGAATTCGGCCCCGGCACCAAGGGCATCGCTGTCCGCTCTCCTGTCCCGGCCCTGCCGTGGCACTGGATGCCGGGGCTGGGCTGGAGCAGGCGGGTGCTGCCCCAGGGGCACCCCCAGCCAAGGACCTGTGCCCCATCGCACCTTGCCCCGGGTCGGGGTGTCCCCCTGGGGACGGTCCCTGGTGCCACCTAATGGCCACCGCCCTGGGGACACCGGCAGGGACTGTCACCGCCTGTCCATCACCGTGTGGCCCCCCTCTCTGCCTCCACCGGGGCCTTTCCAGCCCCCGGAGAGCCGCGGGACGAATCCTGCCGGGGGCTCGGAGCCTCAACAGCCCGCAGCTCAAGTGCGATGGGGGCTTGTCCCCCCATCCCCTGCCCCTCCCTGGGAGCCCCGAGCCTTCCCCGGGGAGGAGGAAGGTTTGGGGGGAGGAAGAGCCTCTCATCCCCGCGGCAGTGGGAGGGGAGGGAGCTAATGTGATGAGAGGGGGATGAATCCATAAGCTGTTAAGCCGCTGCAAAGCCCCTCGCGTTCTGGCCCCGCTATCACCGACTTCTGCTCACATCTGCTCCCGGGGTTATTTTTAATCGGGTATTAAGGACTTCTGGGCCCTTCAGCAGGCAGAGGGAGGGCTCTGCTTGTCCCTCCACCCGAGCAAGAGCTGTGATTTGTGGGCCCCTGAGACACCAACACCAACCCCACTGCTATTTGGGTGGGGGGAAAGGGACTTTCTGGGATCCCCATCCCCTCCACACCCAGCCATCAGCTCTGCAGAGGGTCCCAGCCCTGGTCCTTGCAGGCTGCGAGCACTGGGAAAAGGCTGGAGGGGGAACCAGGCAGGAGCCTCACACGGGATATAAAAAATAAACACGTAAACCAAACAAATAAATATATAAAATATATAAAAAATAAAGAGATATTTATTAGCGTTGAGTAAAGTGCAACCTCAGCATGGCTGGAGGCTCAGCAGCCGAGGGAAAGGCAGGAGAGAAGCTCAGAGAGGGGGAAAGGCACGAGCAGGGCTGTGCCAATGGGATACAGGAACTGTACAAGGGCCCTAAAAAAACAACACCAGATAAATTATTTACAGTTCAAATCGATTGCAGGAGGCTGAAGGGTCAGGAGCTGCTGCAGGCTGGGAGAGCAAGAAGAGGGGCTGGGATGGGACACGGGCCCTGAGCTGGTGTGTCAGGGGAGTTTGGGGGTTCAGGGCGGGATTTGGGGGCAGCTGGGACTGTCCCCTGGCATCAGGCTCTGCTCTGGGGGGAAATGTAGTGGGGTGAAGCCTTGGGGCTGCTGCTCCTGCTGGAACAGGAATTCACCGGGATTTGCACACGGGATGTGACGAACAGGATCAGGCCCTGTACCTGGATGTCTGTGCTAGAAACCAGCAGAGGTTTTTACACGAGGGCTCAGCAGTTCCATGGAGCTGTGGAGCTGCAGGGGCTACACTGCTGCCGGACACACCACCAGCACCTTCCTGGGCTGCTGGCCTCTCCTCGAGCTACGGGATGTCCTTAACGGCAGAGACTCTGTCAGGGCTGTGCCCAGGTGGGAATCCTACTGGAGACCTCAGTGCCAACAGCTCTCTGTGTCACTAAGTAACTCCAGAGATCTGCTCCATTTACAAATCCAAGAATTTTTTTTGCCAGTGCCTTAAACTCCTCAGGGAGGCCCGAGCTGAACAGTGCTCCTCCCACTCACAAACATCCAGAGCAAAGACTCTGGAGCCAAAACACAGCTGTGGGTGTGTGAGCTGGGGGGGTCCAGCCTCTCTTCCACCCCAGAGCCATTTCTGAAGAGATCAGGAAGAAATTCTTCCCTGGGAGGGTGGGGAGGCCCTGGCACAGGTAGCCCAGAGAAGTTATGGCTGCCCCATCCCTGGGAGTGTCCAAGGCCAGGCTGGACAGGGCTTGGAGCAACCTGGGCTAGTGGAAGGTGTCCCTGGGTGGAACAAGATGAGCATTAACGTCCCTCCCAATCCAAACCATTCTGTGGTTCTGTGAAATGCTCACCAAGGCACTAAAAATTGCCCAGAGCAGCACCCACAGGGGACAGGTTTCGGTCTGGCAGCCTGGCCCACCCCCAGTTCATGCTGGAGGAGCTCCTGGGGTCTGAATCAGGAACTGTGCCCGCTGTGCTCTGGGCTGGAGACAGGCTGGAGCCATGTGGCTTTGATCCACTCTCCCCTCTGGCCAGTGGGAACATGGATCAAGTTTGCAGCTCGAGCCTGTGTCTGATTCCTTCGCTGACCTGTGTGGCACCATGGTGGGGGTCAGAGGGCTGGACCAGCTGGGGCTGTTCCCCCCCAGACCTCAGCTCACTGGGACCACTGGTGTGAACGGTGCTGCTCTGGAGAGCACAGCCCCTCACAGAGGGGGCAGAGGCTGCGTTGTCCTGGGACACAGCCCCCAAAGCCCCGCAGATCCCTCCCGGCACCTCAGATCCGGCCCGGGGGTGGCTATTGCCGCTCGCTCCTGACGTGGTCCCCGATCATCCGCCTGTGGTAGGTGGCCAGGAAGATGTCGTTGTCCCGGGGGCAGTCGTAGTGGCAGGAGCACACCTTGATGAACATCATCTTCCTGCGGAAGGAGTCCCCCTCGGGGCAGCGGAACTCCACGTCGGCGGTGCTGGTCAGCTCGGGGGTGCAGCACCGCCCGTCCGAGCAGCTCCCGCAGAACCGCGGCCGGTACGAGCGGGTGCTGGTGCACCCCGAGAACTCAAAGTGGAGGCTCTGGCGTGGCCTTGGGGTCCTCACACACTTCTTCCCTTTCTGGGGAGAGAGTGCGTGGATTAACACGGACAGGAAAGACGCACCGAGGCCTCTGCTCCATCCCCGTCACTGCGCCACGGGGCACAGAGACAGCGGGACCGCAGAGCAAACCCTGTGAGCCAGGACCATTCCCAAGGTCTCCCCTGGCATTTGGGGAGCTGGGCCCCGCCTCTCCCCAGGCCCCCCACCTTGGTTTTCTCCATGGGGAAGTCGCAGGGCCGGACCATGCAGAGCCGGGTCTCCTTCTCCAGGCGGCACCGGGGGTTGTCGTTGGTGACGCGGGCGGAGATGCCCATCCCGCAGCTCCGGGAGCAGGCGCTCCACGCCGTGGTCTGCACCAGGCAGTTCTCCTGCAGGTTGTTCAGCTCGGGCTTCTGAGCTGGGTCCTCCCTGAACACTGAGCCATGGGGAAGAGACGCAAGGTGAGGCTCAGGGCTTGGGACAAAGCGCGGCAGCCCCACGGCTGCTCCCAGCCTGGTCGAACGCTGCAGGAACAGCAGCAAAGGTCTGGCCCATCCCATGAGCTCCTCGGCCTCTCAGCAGGGGGAGGATGCAGGGAAGCATTTCCTACCACAGCACAGCACCAGCCAGCTCTGCTGTGACATCGCAGGGTGCAAACAGCATCACTGAGGTCTCACATCAGCATGTGCCAGCGCACAAAACCACTCCCAGTTCTAAACCAGTCATTGCCCCAAGGCACAGGCAGTTTGGGTCCTCTCCTGTTCCCCAGCAAACAGCTCCCGGCCCCATTCCATGTACCCCAATCCACCGGTAGTTTGGATCCACCCCTCTTCCCCAGCCAACAGCTCTTGTTGCCGTCCCACCCGCCCCGCTCACCCGCCATGGCCGTCCCGAGGTCGTCGTCGCTCCCCTCCTCACACACCCACTCCTCGCAGCACTTGTTGTGGACCCGGACCCTGCGGGGCCGGGGGCAGTCGGGGGACGGCAGGCGCAGGTCGTCGGAGCAGAGCGGGATGCAGCCCACGGCCCCATCCAGGCAGATGCACTGCAGTTTGCACGTGGGCTGGAAACTCTCCCCGTTCAGGTAGATCTTGCCCAGCAGGTCACACGTTGCGCCCTCATGAGCTGTGGGAGGAGGAGAAGGAGGAGGAGGAGGGGGAACAGCTGAGCAAGAGGCTGAAGTTCTGCCTCAGGGGGACACGGGGCTGCCGAGGAGGGACAGAGCCCACCCTGCCCTGCTCTGCCATCCCAGTGCTGGGTTGTCTCATATTTGCCTCCCTGGACTCAAGGCTGCTCCTGACGTCCGTTTTTTGGAACCACCAACCCTCCCAGAGCTCTCTAAAAAAATTTCTTCTCCGTTTGGGTGAGCTACCGAGCGTGACTTTGTCTTTGCAGCCCGTTCCCCAGTCAGTGCCCGGTCAGTGGTGTCACATCCCTGACACGGCACACGAGCAGCAACTTTGCTCCTCACTGCTCCTGCCAGACCAAAAGGCAGCTGCTCTCCCAAGATCAGCTGATGGCACCTACAAAGGAAATGACACTTTGGGTTGGTGACCTTCCTGGCCCCTCTGTGATGCACAAATCTCTTCTTCCTTCCAGCTCCAGCTTTTTCTAGTTCTCTCTCTACTGATCTCCGTGTCTCTCATCTCCAGCCCTCCCACCAGTTTTTCCCTCCTTCCTAATAAAACCTGGGCATGAAAGGAAACACAACAATATCCGACACAGAGCAGCAAAACCTTCACTCTGCAACAACTTGTTATATCTGGCTTAGCCAAAAACTTTCCCAGTGGAAGTTTTCCAGCAGAAATCTCTTATTTGATTGAGATCAGGAATGGTTTCAATAGGAACCAACTGAAGCATTTTGTTTTGATATCAAAGATTTCCCTTATGCTCAACCAAAACACTCGTGGGACAGCGTCCATTGAGGGAAGTGTTTTGCTCTGGTAATTATTTTAGACACTGTAAAAGATCAAGATGAAATATTTTGATAAAATGGAAGCAGAAAGTTTTGACACAGCCAAATGAGTATTCTAAATAAATCATGGACAATTTTAGGGTTTTTTTAAAAATACATAGATATTTAGACATATTTTTAATATTTTTTTTTTCCTTTCAGCCTGAAATGAAATGTTGAAATCCCAGAGTTGTTCACGGGACAGAAATCCCGATTTTGGACAGTTCTCAGCAGCTGCTGCTTTCTGCAAAAAAACCCATGCAAACCTCTATTGGGAAGTTACCAAAATGAAGGATTCTTGGCTGCTTGGGGAGGCTTCCCAGGAAACCTGATCTATTTTGCCCTTAGTCCTGCTCACCCTGGGGGACACTGTGTCAGACAGAAAGTGTTTGGACTAAACAAGGATCAAGAGCCTCTTTCCATCCCATCCCTCAAGGGGACACAAATCCTTCCGGACTGTTCCAAAGCGGAGCTGGATCTCAACTTGCAACTCTTTTCAATGCCATTGGGATAAAAATACTCCTGTGCTCCAACTTAGAAGCTTCAAAATCCTCACTTTTTCCATCAGAGTGGAAGCCATCCATCCACCCTCCCTCCTCACAACCATTCAGACTTATTTTTAAACCCTCTCTCCCTGTTTTCCAGCCCGAGCGCTCTCCCGTCCCGCTGAACGGACCGTGCTGTTCCCTCTCCTCCCTCCCCACCCAAGGAATGGCAGCTCACTCCAGGGGTTGATTATGTTTTCCAAACTCAGTGGTTCTGTCGTGCCCTTCATTACCCTCCCTGACCTCCCTTTCCCAATGACCTGGCCCAATTAAGGCACCGAAGCGACGGCGCCCGCAGAGTGAGGTGGTTCTTTATTGCCCAAACACCAACTCCAGCCAAGGAGACTTTTGCCCTTTCCCACAGGGAGTATGGCAGGGCTCAAAGGAGCCTCTCCGGCTCCTCTGCCAGCTCCCAACACCCACCCAGGCCACCCTAGCACTGGTAGGAACCCAACTCTAGAGTTACTACAGGATTGCCTCTACCTTTCTGATACTCCAAGGTCTCTGCAGGAAGAAGAGGATTCCTCCACATTGTGCGGAATGTGATAACATTAAGCAAATATACAATAATTTTCCCTCTTTCACCACTCCACCTGCCTTCCCTGCCTCCAAAATCCCCCCTCCTCTTCCAACAGATCTATGTGGATGCCACAAAAACATCACCCAAGGATCTTATGGCGCAAATCCTTAGTTGATTTTTGGGAGATATCCTGGTCTGTGTTCGCTGGGAGTTTTGCCACGAAAAGCTGAATTTCTCACTTAAAAGCAGGAAGGACAGTTGTGTCGGCAAGTCTGGTTCCCTCCACAGCAGGAATTTGGGACTCTTACTCCAAAATGTTTGGATCAAACCTGTTATGTCACGGTGAACACGAAGCACCGTTACCAGAAGGATGTCCAGGGTGGGAGGCTTGGAGATGGAGATTCCCCCACTCCTGAGGAAATCATTCCCATGATTTCACTGCCTTTCCTCCACAAACCCACACCTCATTCCCACTGCAGCCTGCAGCTCACACCTGCTGGGTCTTGTCACACCTACATTCACCTTACAAAGCTTCAGTCCTCAGCTCTCAGGTGTCAATGCCTACAGAAAGTACCGGGAGCTCACGTGGCTCCTAAAGATCCCAAAAAAACGGGTGAGGGAAATGAAACAACTTGCATAAACTTTTCAAAATAAAAGAAAAAACATCTTCTACAAGTTAGATTCATTTGGACAAGGGCCTCAAGCTCCTGGCAGAGATGGGGCAGAGGAGTCTTGCTTTTAAGCAAAGAACAGGAGATTGAGGAAATACTTGGTTTGTTGTGGTTTGTTTTTTTTTCCTCTTGACCAAAGTAATTTTTGCCTGTTTTAAAAAGAGCCACCAAATTAAAAAAAAAAAAAATAAAAAAGATTTTTCTTTTCTGGCTGAAAAGAGGCAAGAGGAGAGAAAACAGTTTCTTGCCTTTGTGTTCACCTGGTTCAGGAATTCCCATGTTCCACACAGCCACGATGCAGTGAAGGAGCTGTTCAGCTCTTCCCTCCCACAAACACACTTTGGGAGCAGCCAGGTGCAGAACACCCATATCCAGTGCAAGCCAGGGGGGTTTGGGGTGGGATTTTCCAAGAAAAAAAGTGCTTTCAGTAAGAGCCCAGATTGCTGATATTTACTCACAGGGATAGAGGATGTGTCCTAAGGATGTCCCAGGACACAGGAGAGATCCACAGTCCCACTCTCACCTTTGGGGCCACAGGAAGGAGCTGTGTGTGTGTCAGTGGATTTGTTGGCTCCCAGGAAGTTCTGCTGGGTGTTCTGGGAGGGGCCACGGAAAACCACACAAGAACACAACATGCAGGTCTCACCTAAGCAGATCCCGCTGCCTCTGTGGGTTTTGGAGAAGTCGCAGTAGAGTCCCTTGTGGTGGTCACAGGGTCTGTGCAGGGAGCAGAGCTCTCCCAGCTGCCTGGCACACACCTTGCAGCAGCCACAGGCATCCAACACGTGGCTGGTGCCAGCAGGGCACTGCAGAGGCTGGGAGGGACACTGGCATGGGAACGTGCAGGCCTGTGCTTCTCCCTGGAGGGCAAAAACCCGCGGAGAGGATGAGTCCGGGCAGGGAAAGGGAAAACACGGCTCTGCTGCAAGCACAGACATCCCCAGAGAGAGGAGGGAGAGCCCAAGGACTCACAGGGCTTCTCTCTTCCCTCATTCATCTGGAGCTCAGGGGGGAAAAAAGATGCCTCTGGGAAGCAAAGCCAAAACAAACAGGACAAGCAGTAGCTCGGAGTCCCCTGCACAGCTCACCCTCCCCTCCCTGGAAGCAATAAAGTAGTAATTATTAACAGCAAGCAGTTCCAGCTCTTACACAGCACAAACATCAAAGCCTCTGCAGCAGCAGCAGCAGCTATGGCTGAAGGGGGGTTTCCTGCTCTGGAAAACCCAGGATGTGTCCAACACCCCAGTCACTGAGTCTGTGCCACCCTTGTCCTGAATCTGCCTGGGGCAGCTACAGCAGCTCAGCTCTGGATGTGCCTGGATCTGGGAGATGTGACACCCTGACTGTGGACACCGTGGCCTCTAAAGATCCTCTGAAACCTCCTCAGTGCCAGCTCCAGGCTGGTTTTCTGTTCCTGCCCACTCAAATTCCCCCTTGCCCTGCTCCATCATCACTCCAACCTGCTCAGGCACTGCTGCACATGGCTCAGCTCCCACCCGGGGCTGACACGACCCTTGCACACGGATGATGCTCTGGGACCCTGCCCTGCTGTGACCTGGGTGGAGAGGGAAGCACCCAGCTGGACAAGCCCCTCACAGCTCCACTGGCAACCTGGGAGAGGGGCAGCCAAGCTGGGAAGAGCCTGAGGGCAGGCAGGGTGGGAGGCACACACCTGGGGCGGAGGTCAGAGAATAAATTTCTCTTTCTTTACAGCTCTGTTTGCACTTGTTACATCCCACCCAGCCCTGCCTCGGGAAACAGCTTCCTTGGATATTGTGTTTGTCACCAATAACAGCAGGAAAACTTTTCCAGCTGTTTTGGCTGTTGCTCTGACTTGAACTCACGTGGGGTTGGAAGGTGCCAACTGCTTTGTACAGCTGGAACATCCAGCACAGCCCAGGGCAGGACTGGGACTGGGCTAAACCTTCCCTCAAAGGCATGGAATTATGGAATCACAGAGCATCCTGAGCTGGAAGGGACCCATAGGGATTACGGAATCCAAGCTCCAGCCCTGCACAGGGCACTCCAACAATCCCATCCCTGAGAGGATCAGCCAAACCCTCCTGGAGCTCTGGCAGCCTTGGGGCTGTGCCCACTGCCCTGGGGAGCCTGGGCAGTGCCAACCACCCTCTGGGAGAACCTTTCCCTGAGATCCAACCTGAGCCTGCCCTGACACAGCTCCAGCCATTCCCTCGGGTGCTCCCAAGGGGGTGAGCCCTCCCAGAATCTCCCTGCTCAGCAGGAATCAGCCTGATTCTCCTGGATCCCTCCTAGCACAGAGCCTTTGGGAGCCAAGCCCCTCCTGCCTGCAGCCCAGCTGTTCCCAGCCGGCAGTGCTGGAGCAGCTCGCCAGGAGCTGGCACGTCACAGGGATCAACTCCCATCCACTGAAGTGCATTAAAAGAACTAAAAATACAGAAATCTTCCCCACTGTTTTTCATGTAGACAACTGCTGGAGCTGCCAAGGGCCGTGTTATCCAGCCCCGGGTGAGTGGGTGGGGGGTACGTGAGCTCACACAAGGCAGAGCATTCCTGACACGGGATCTGTATTGAGATGCAACCCATGCACTTAAGAAAAAAATAATGGCTACAAACATTTTCCAGTGCAGTGTCAGCCACGGGCCATAGAAAGAAACACTCTCAAAATAGCTCTCCTGCTGAAATCCAAACCAAAACAACCTCTTTTGGGATGACAGAACACAGCGGAATTAAACCCATCCCTGGAAGTGTCCAAGGCCAGGTTGGAGGGGCTTGGAGCAACCTGGGCTAGTGGAAGGTGTCCCTGCCCATGGCAGGGGGTTGGACAAGATGGTCTTTCAGTTCCCTTCTGGCCCAAAGCATTCCAGGATTCTATGAGTTCTCTTCCTTGCCCTCATTAATCCTTGCTGGCTCTGGTGATTTCCTTGATAACTCACCCACACAAACCACCCCACCTGGTTTCACCTTCTGCTCCCAGCAGCTTCAGTCCCTCGCTGCATCACAGCTGCTTTCAGAGCACAGCGTCTGGATTCAGATCTCTGGCATGTCAGAGACCCGCTGGGTGACCCTGCACCCATCTCTGCTGTGCCTCATTTCCCTTGGCTCAGACTCCCAGTTCATCCTGGTTTTCAGGGCTCTTTCCAATACTCCAAGACATTCCCAGCAGTCAGCTTGGAAGTGCCTCCCTCCATCACCCAGGGGGTTGTTGGGGCTCCTGTTTGCTGCTTTTATTGCAGAGCAAAGTCAGCCCCTGCTATTTATAACTCCTGCTGCTCTCCCAGGTCCAGGAGAGGAGGGAATGAGCTGGAATTGAGTTTGGCTCACACCCCCCCGACACTGAGCACTGAAAAACTGCTTGGCCAGGGGAACCTCTGGAGCTGGGAACAGCTGGGAGAAAGTCAGTACTGAACCAACCTCCTGGGTCCTCTGTTACTCCGTTTTGTTCCAGATAGGCTAACAAGTGGATTATATTGGATTTGTAAGGAGCACCTTCCACCTGCATTCTTTCCAAGGACTGCTTCTAGGAGTTGTTTCAATATAGCGTGGAAACTGCCCTGAGAGTGCCCCAAAGAAATGCCCAAACTGTCCCCAGGAACTGCCAGGACTGGAATTAGGGGCTTTGCTACAGACCCAAATGTAACAGAAAGCCCAGCATTTCCATATAACCTGCCACTGATCTGGGCCCAGAACAATTCAACTCAGGGAATGTTTCATTTTCTTCCCTATGCAGAAGAGGCTGCCCCAAAACTCACTTTTGCTTCCACTGAGCAGGATTCTGATTTCAGGGTCACTACTACTGCCCTTGTTTCTTTTGAGGTTGGCAGAGCACTTCTGTGAAGTCTGAGAGCACCAGAATACAACTGGTCTCAGGGATCAAGGCTGTGGAGTTAAGGAAGTTCTAAAGCCTGGAATATCAGCTCTCCCTGCTCCTGGCTTTGCTGACAGCTCTTGCATCCATCACAAACACTGTGTGAGAAGCTGTGGGACTCCCAGGACTCCTGAGTGATGGCCAAGCCACCACGGGAGTGCCAAAACTTGGACAGAGGATTCCCCTGCCTCTGCTCCATTGTGTTCTCCACCTCTGACTCCCGGGTCCCATCGCAGCTGACAAGCCAGAACAAGCTCCCTGCCAACTGCCAGCACCAAACCCAGCTACCTGGGGGTGAGAAAGAGGGAGAACCTTCTTCCTGATTCATATTCACATAAAAACTCTCCCTCTGCACCCTTAGGAGGGCAACAAGTTGGGGACATGAGCTCCCACCAGGTCTGTGGCACCCCCAGGATTTCTCATTCCTCATCAAGGTCCACAGGAGCCCAGGGAACCAGCTAAAGGAGCCAAATCAAAGAGGACTTTTAAAGTTTATTTGAGCTCATCACTGCACTCAGAGGGCTGGGAAAGGAGAGTTTTGAGCTGAGCCAGGGGTTAATGCTGCAAGGTAGAGGCGAGACAATAAACACTCAACTGGTTCTCCTTGTGCTCCAAGACTGGAAGTAGAGAAAGAAGCCAAAACACAGCTATTCATCCTCCAAAACATGGGATTATTGTGGATAAATCCCTGCTGTCCCTCTATCACAGGCTCTCAAGGCACCTTCCCAAGGCTGTTGCAGCACTTTGTACAACAACCCATAAGGGGAGACAAGAACCAGTGACCCCATTCCCAGACAGTGGGGACACAGAGACCTGCCCAGGCTGAGCCTAAACACAACTCCCAGAAATCCTGGAACTACTCCCATCTCTGAACAACACAGCAGGCAGATTCAGGAGTAACAGCTCTCATTTCCTGCCTTGATCCACAAAAAAAATAAAAATCACAGAGTCATTTAGGCTGGAAAAGACCTTTATGGTCATTGAGTCTAACCTCATGCTCAGAGCTCAAAGACAGGTAAAACTCCCGTTTCTGAGGCAGGTTTGGGGAAAATGACACATCTCGGAGTGATATTTGAAGGTCACAGCAGTGGGATTCACTGTTATTGTTTATATGACAGACATGATGCTGCTAAAGATGAGACAGTGTAAGAACCCAAATGACAGCAGTTACCCTCAGATCATATCCCAGGGCATATTCCTGGCAGGAAAGGGGCTGGCACACTCCAAGTGCTGCCAGGAGCATCCAACAGACCTCACCAACCAGGAGTTTATCGCCTCTCTCAGCACAACAAGCCCTGCAAGTGCTTCTGTGAACCCGATTTCCTGATGAATCCAAAAGGCACTTCCAACAATTTAGAGCCATTAATGACTGCAGGGACCTTCCTGCCAGTCCTGGCACGGGAACAGCACACAAACATCCTAAGAGGAATCAGCTGCTCTGTCAAGCACTTGTATTAACAGGAAAACAGGCACAAATCCTGCTCTGGAAACTCTGCAGCCCAATTTTTCCCTCGGGATCACTGGTTTTGGGAGCACATGGGAGGATTCTGTGGCAGCTGGGGAAGGATGGGGATGGTAAGGAACTGAGATACGAGACTGTTATTCCTTGCAGTGACACAAACTCAGTGACTGACCTTCCCTCTCTCTGTTCTCTTCTCCCCCTTGTAAATCAGGACTGGTCTTTGACTCCTGGGAAGGGGATGAAACAAAACCCATTCCCATGTGCCAGGAGCCCCGAAATCCGTGGGTGATTCGCGTTACACGGGGGAACTCCAAGCCCGGTTTAATCACTCAGCACGTTTGCGTCGCTCTGCTCCCAACCCAGCTTCCCTGGGAAGCTCGGGAGCAGGTGGGAAGAGTTTCCCAGCCCAAAGCCCTCTCATGCATCCAAGCAAGAAGCTGCAGAGCCCGGGCAGAGCTGTACGTACCCAGCCAGGGGCGAGGAGCAGCAGGAACACGGTCCGGGTCACTCTCCCCAAGTTTCCAGACATGCCGAGCACTGGGAAGGGATCCAGGCTGCCGACCGACTCCCGCTCGCTCCGAGTTTCTCGTCTCTTTGGAGCAAGTTGCACATCAGCTTCTCCTTAAATATCCTCTGGAGGGGGCGGGCCCCGCGCTGAGCGACGGGCTTGGAACCGAGCCCAAAGGGGTGCAACAAAAACTGCCCAAAATTCCAGGGAACACGAGCGGATTCCTGCGGCCCCCGCGGTTACGGGGCTGCCACTGCTGCCTGCAGCCTGGTTACCTTCCAGGCGGGGAAATCGAACCCCGCTAAAAGCAGGGTTATTGTGTTTTAATTTTTACCTCTTCCCAGCTCCCGGAGTAGGAATCCTGGCACAGCCTCGCTGACACAGCCCCCCTTTCCCTGCCTGCAGCCGTTCCTGTTCGGCTGCGGGAGCTGAGGGGTGAATAAGCAGAGCTTTGCGGGGCTCAGTGTTGGAGCAGGAGGGAGGGATGGGAAGTTTGGAGCTGTCAGGTGTCACCTCTGTCCCTGCCTCGCTTGTGCTTCCAGCTCCCAGCAATTAAAGTTTCATCCCTAGAATCCCTGCACGAGGAGTGCTTGTAAAACTCCTGCGTGTTTTACAAGGGCACGAAGAGCTCCAGGATGAAGAGGTTTGATAAAGGACAGCACTTCCCTGAAGTGCTTTGTTTGTGCCTCTTGATTGATGTAGGGGCATCATCCTTTCTGCTCGCTGCTGAAATCCAGCACCAGGCTTCTGTACAGCCAGCACAGCAGATCTGTGGAATATGAGAGGGTCGTTTGGGGTATTAAAGAGTCGTTTTGTTTATTCCCAAAGAGGAAGCGGAGCGCTGCCGTGGGAGGAGGAGGAGGAGGAGGAGGAGGAGGAGGAGGAGGAGGAGTGCAGCAGAGGGCACTCTTAGCCCTCGCTGGCCAGGGGTGGGACAGAGCAGGTCGGGTACCGGACAGGAGCCTCTGTGCTGCCTGAGAAAGATGGAGCTGTGCCTTAGTCAGGGAGCTTCCCCAGGGAGAAGCGGTGCAAGGTCTGGTACTTCTTTGGGGCCGGGAGAAAGCAGGGGCTGGAGCCCAAGCACTGTCCCACAGAGCCCAGCACATCTCAGCTCAGTGCTGGGAAGCAGGGCAGGAAATGAAAGAGTGTAATAGGTCATAAAATCATGGAATCACAGATCTCCTGAGTCAGAAGAGACCCATCAGGATCATTGAGTCCAGCTCCTGGCCCTGTACAGACACCCCAATAATCCCACCCTGTCCCTGAGAGCATTGTCCAAATGCTTCTTGGACTCAGACAGGCTTGGTACCGTGACCACTTCCTTGGGGAGCCTGTTCCAACCATCAAGTGCTCAGCCATCCTTTGGATGGAAAACCTTTTCCTGAGATCCAGCTTAAACGTCCCCTGACTCAGCTTCATGCCGTTAATTTAAATTACTTTAACTTAATTTAAATTTTAATTCATGCCATCATTTACACTCAGCCTCCTTCCTGTCTGCCTCCAAGGGTAGGGCAGTTTAGCTGGGAATCAAGCCCTGAATTTCATCCAGGTCCTGTCAGGTCCTTGTGCAACAAGATCAGCATCCACACTCCCTGTGTGTCCAAACTGACAATTCCGACTCTTAACTAATTAGCACTTGGAAAGCCCCTTGGGATTTGGGGCTGGAGAGCATTAGCACAGTGCAAACCACCCCAGGTGCACCTTCTTCTCCCCTTCCATAAGAGGGATTTCACAATCACTTCTGTAACAGCCACCTCTGCCCGTGTCCCAGCAGAGGATTATGTCTGCACACAAAAGATTTCGTATTCTGGAGGTGGCACAAACACCCAGTGCCCTCAGGCAGCCTGGAGCTCCAGGCAGTCTGGCTGGAGATACATTCCTTCCCCTCTTGCAGGGCTTGGCACCCTGAACCGTGTTGTCACCTAAAATTAGCTGCTCACATTTCCCAGGACATTCTCCCGCTGCTTGTAAATAAGACAGGGATAAAGGGCTGCACACCTGCATCCTCATCCTCTCACACTGCAGGAATACAAACCCCAGCTGAATTCTGAGCCCTCCAGGACATCTGGAGATGACACATTTGTGGTTTTTTAGAAGGTTCCTCACCCTGTGTGATGTGTGGCTCAATCCCATTGCTCCTTGTCCAGGAATAAGACATTCCCCTTTCTCCAGTGTCAGGACAAGGGGGAATGGCTTCAGCTGAAAGAGGGCAGGGTTAGATGGGATATTGGGAAGGAATTGTTCCCTGAGAGGGTGGGGAGGCCCCAGCACGGGTTTGCCCAGATAAGCTGTGGCTGCCCCATCCCTGGAAGTGTCCAAGGATTGGAGCAATCTGGGCTAGTGGAAGGTGGCCCTGCCCATGGCATGGGGTGGAACTGGATGGGCTTTAAGGTCCCTTCACACCCCAACCATTCCAGGATTCCAGGATTCTATACAAAGCAGCAGCTGCACCTTGAAGTGTGATCTTCCAAACTGTGCTTTAACACAAACCTGCTGTGTGACCTGGGATGAACTGTCCAACCACAATCCTAAGGCTCACTCACCTGTCAGGAGTTCTGTTGGGAACATCCAGCACTAAGCCAGCATTTTGATGGCTGATTGGGTTTTCAACCTACAACAGAAGTAAAGAATGATTTGATTATAAAACATCCTTTCCAAGCTGCTCATCATCATCCACCTGAATGCTTCCACCTTCCCAGAGCAGTAAAACATACTGAGTCTAGTCCTGCTCATCCTTCAAGCCACCTTAGCTCTTGGGGTATAGGAGCAGTAGGATGTGAGGAAGAAGCATCAGCTGGAGATTCCTGGATTTTGGGAGCTCCCTACACCCAAGTTCCAAGATTTCCTTAGGGCACTGGGACAACCAAATCTACCCCTCATGTAGAGGAGCTGAACTGTTCACCCCGCTGGACATACCAAGAGGGAAAAGAAGAACATGAAGGTTGAGTGACTCAGAATGATCAAAGGCAGGAAACACCCAAGTTAGCATTGATTTGTATCTCCTCCTTTTGCCTGAGCTGCCTCCAGTGAAGGGATAAAGATGTCAACCCTGCTTAAAATCTCCCCCAAGCAAAGCATAGTGGGTGTTTAATTCACCTTGTTACGTTCTTCTGGGTTCACTCACCCTGCCCAACCGGCAGCTTCCCTGAATTCACAGTAATTAAAATAGAAGACATTTAGATAATTGCTAAAAATCATGTCAGGCCAAGGAATAAAAGGAAGGCAAGCACACACACAGGGTTTTTTTTGGCTCGGTGGGATCTTTCCCTGCCTGCAGTGTTTTTGGGCTCCATGTCATTCCCAGAGAATTAACAGCTGAGAAGGTCTCTTCCAGACCCAGGTTTGAGTTCAAGTCCAGCACTAATTCAGTATCTGTCTAGAGGGATATTTAAGGTCAGATTCATGCTGTTTAATCCATAGAAAATTAAGGCATCTCCATTAGAAGCCTAATCTCTCTTGGCTCCCGATAATCAATGGGGAAGGACTGGAGCTCCTAAAATTCCTTCTGAGGGTTCCTCCCTGTGTATCAGCTGTGTCTCCATGTCAGTGGCTGTACATTGCCAGAAGAAAGTGTCAGAAATGGAGTCCCAGAGCTCAGCAAAGGCTCAGTTCTACACCCTGTCCAACTCCAATCAGGGTGTGAAGGCTTCCCTGCCCTAGGGATGGAAAGGGCAGGGAAAACCACCCTTCCTCATTCCAGCACAGCCCTGGGATGAAATCCTGACTGCAGGGAAACACCCTCTGGCTCCAGCACAGCTGAGATTCCCTCTGCTTGCCAGATACCCAGCCCTGAGGCCAGTCTGCTGTGCCCACGGGGTGTCAGGGTGGGGACAACTTTTGTCCCTGGCTGCAGAGTTCACTTGTGAAATCCACAGCTATATTAGTTCTGGGAGGAACACCCTGCTGTATTTGAGGATTTATTGTGACATCCAAGTCTATCAAGGGATGTGACACTTGGGGTGGGCGAGGTGGCTGCTGATGTCCTTGTAAAGGAAGTAAATATATAAAAACAGTCTTGGCACCACGGGTTTGGAAAGAGCCGGTGCTCAGACACAGAGCTGGCCAGGAAAAAGCAGACACTCTCCTCTAGGGAAAAAAAATAAAATGAATGCCCCCTTTGGAGCCTGATCTTGGCAGGATACAAAAATCCAGGTCTGCAGCACTAGAGTGTGCAGCCAAGGGCACCCAAGAAAAAGACGCTGAACGCAGGGGATGCTCGTTTCAGACCAGGAGAGCAGCGACAAACAACACTTGCAGGGATATCCCTGCAACAAGGCCGCGGTGTGACAGCAGGTGATCTCCTGAGACCCTCGACAACTGCAAAACTTGGATGTTCAGATGCAACTGTGAGTCACCATCGTGGCCAGGAGCATTTGTGCCAAGGCACGGGCTTGCACAGAACCGCAGGAGAAACAGGCCCTGGGAGGAAACAGCTGCACCCACCTGTGAAATGGATGCTTCCTCGGGTTTTTCCACTTCTTAACTTACTGCATGCTTAATTATCCTGAAGGAAAACTGCAGGGAGGGAGGGCATGTTTAAGGTGGACTCGGGCAGGGTCATTTAAGGAGGTGCCAGTGCCACAGGACTGCTCTGATGGCCGAGGCCAGCACTCCGTGCCTCCTGGGGTTTGGTCCTCACCACCTGCCCAGAAGGATGTGCTCAAGGTGACAAGGCTTGGGAAAGAGAAGGGACTAAGGGAGGTCTCTCTAGTTATGGATATGGCATCACACTGGTAGTTCTGCCTGCAAACAGTGCATTTTCTCACCCCATTTTATGGGATATGCCACCCCCTGAAGGAGCAGCTGCCCTGCCACGATGTCCACGAGCTTCCTCCAGTGCCTGTGTCTACACAGCTGCATCCAAGAGGGCGCAACGGGGGAATTCTCCTCCGGATCCCACCCCTCCAAGGACCTCTGGCACCACCTGTGCCCCAAAATCCAGGACTCAGACAAAACAGCTCTGCTGAAATCCGCAGTTCTTCCCTAATTCCCTGCACATCTCCTCAGCCTCAACAGGCAGCAACAGGTCCCTGAGCTCTGCCAGGCTGGGAGGACCTGGAGGGCTGGGTGGCCTACCAGGACTGGTGTGCAGCTCTCATTAGGGATTTGGGATTCCAGCAGGAGCCTGCCCACACCTTTCCCATTCAGGTTTTGGAACAATTCCAGCTCATTACATGGAATTAGTGAATAATGCAGGTTGGAAGGACCCTCAGGTCCTCCTGCAGCCCCTCCCAACACAGAAGGTAGAGAAGAGGGGGAGATTTTAGAGACCAAGAGAGAGGGGGGCAGGTCAGCCGGGTGCCCAAGTTCATCCAGGCAGTTGTCCTGCCAGCCTTTTCCTGTACTAAGGAATCTTGAGCTTCCAGCCCCCAGGGGCTGTGACTGTGATCCAGCATTGCAGAGGGCTGGCACCTTTGGAGAGGCAGGGACTTCTCCCAGCTGAGGGGACTGTTAACCTTGGAATGTGATACAGTCACCTCCAAAATTAGCTGTAAACCTGCTGATTAAATAACAGCATCGTCCTCCAAAGGGCTGCACAAAGTAAGTTACAAACACATTAAAAATGAAGTGGGAAATGTTAAGTGTGAGATTTTCACTTACATGTTCTTGATTCCTTTTCTTTTTGTTACAGGCACACATCTATGAGGTTGATCTTCCTCTTTTTTTCCTCCCTTTGTTTCCTTGCTGAGAGGTACTTTAGGAGTTTCCCATCACAAATTGTATAGACAAAGACAAGTCTCAAGCTCCATGAAGAGGTTTGTTACAGGAATGATGCAATTTTAGACGCATTGATAAGGAAATGGTCTGTGTTTGGAGCCATCTTTGCCTTCAGACAGACCAAACTCCCCCAAGCTGAGGAAGATGAAATGTTTCATCAGGCTGCAACCTTTGTGAGGGCTCTCACAGGGCTTTACACAAGCAGAGGCAGTGCTGGAGTCCTGGGCACTTTAAGTTCAGAGCCTTTATTTTCAGTTTAGCTTTTGCCACACTGCCTTTTAAATTCCCCATCGCTATAAAGCAAAACCTGACAGATTATTAAAGCTTTCTAAGTTCAGACCATCTGACCTCAGAGGTGCAATAACAGACATTTTCAAATCAGTTCCCAAAGCCTCAGTCTGTTGTTGTTGCTGTTTTAAGGAGGTTATTTGAACCAATAATTTTCAGCTCTGTATTTTAAATTGTTTCACCCTCAGGAGCCTGATGTCATCTGGCAACAGGGGTGCATAAGATGGGTCTGAAGGCAGACTTGAGGTGAAAAATAGTCAGTTGGTTTTCCTCCAGTCTGATCCCTGCAGCACAGCCATGAGCCAGGTGAAAGAAAAGCTGTAGCTGGTTCCATTTCTTTGCCAGGCAAATAGCCCCAAATCATCTTTACTCCAGTGCCTCTTCATGCACAGTCATTTCACAATGTTCTCCCCGGTGCATTAGACTGGAAGTTGATGGCCTGCCTGGCAGAGACAGGCCAGTCTGCAAGGTCAAAAGGCTCTGCTAGAGAAGAAACTTATTGGGGATTCTCAAATTATTACAATTTTGAGCCCAGCTGTTGGTCACTTGGCACTCAGCACCTTCAAACCCCGCAGAAATGGCCCTGACTGGCATTAACTGTTCAGGCCCCGTGTGTCCCTGGTATTCCAGGTGGGGGGATAACCAACCAGCTGTAGGGACTTACCACTTTCCTGCTGAACCAGTGACACTCTCCCTGTGCAAGTTCCTCTGGGTTGGTGACGTTCCTCCTCTGCTCATCTTCCTCCAGAGGAACCAGCAAGGGCCGGGACGCAGCTCAAGCCTGTTCCTTCTGCCCCAGACCAGGAGGGCTGCCAGGGGCCTGTGGATCCCTCTCCCAGAACAAAGGAAACACAAAATCACTTCCAGCTCCTCCAGTTCTTCTCAGAATAGCATGGCAGCTCAGCCTGTGCTGTTATCCTGTGAAAGGGGTCTGGAGAAACAAAAGGAATGGACCGGCCTCATGACAGGGATATAACCCCCTTTTTCACCCTTCCCAGCAACTCAAATCAGAGCTGAAGGAAAGAACCTCGTGGCAGAAAAATTGCCCACGACGAAAGGACTTCAGGAACAGAAGGATGAGGTGAATTTGACATAAAGGCAGAACTTCACCCTGAGCATTCCTGTGGCAAGTGCACAGTGATCCTGCCAGTCCCTGGTCTCACCAGAGAACCATTTCAGCTGGCACTGGGGCTCAGGTGGTGTGTCCACTGCAGGATGGTCCTCTGAGGTCACACACAGCACTGGCAGTCGCTCCTCCTCTGGTCATTTTGAGAGCAACTTCATGGACAGTCACCTCACAGCCTCAGTGAAGGGTTATGAGGTACATTTAAAGCAGCACTGTTGGGATTGGCAGCACTTCCATGCTCCCAAAAGATGACTGAAACATTCTGCCTGGTCAGTGCAGCTACAGCGGAAAAGCCACTATTCTTCTGGCGGGATTTGGGCTTTCCCCAGGGCATGGAAGGGAGGGTCAAAGCATTTCTCCTGCCCTTTCCCTGCAGAGTGGAGAGCCAGCCAGGATCTGCCTCTGCTATTCCAGGGAAACAGTCATAAAAGTGTGCGTATGAGAGATATATGAGGATGGGAGGGAGGGTTGGGGCTCTGCGGTGCTTGTGACATCTTTCCACATCCTTTACATGAAGATATTCACCCCATAAATATCCTGGGTTATATATCCAGGCTGGGCCTGGAGTTCATGCTGAGTTTAACAGGTTGTGCTGAGGGATGTGTGTGTGATTCCACTCCCTTCCTGGAGGGAAGCTGGTGGGAGCTCTGCATTTCTCCTCAGGGTAAACCACCACTTCCAAACAGAGCTGGTGTGTTTTAAGGAGGGAAGAAAAGCAAAACCCTCCGTTATCAGGGAATCTGGAGCTTCTTGGTGAGCACTACAGGAACCTGAGTCTGGAGAGAGCTACAAAACAGGGCCTGGGAGGACCACACCAGGTTACATGAGTTTGCACCGGCTGAGCATCTGACCTCGATTCTTTTTGGTCTTTTGGTGCTCAGGGTGCTTCTGGAAATAATTCTTAGGATTTGTCTGCACTGCAGACCCCAAACTACCTCCAGCTCAGCACTGCATCTCAATTTCTTCTGGCAGTTGGGGTTGTTTTGATCAAGGTCCTGGCCTGCCTGAGGGCTCAGAGTCAGCAGAGAAGTTGCTGTCAGCACTCCCAAAGCTCAGCCCCCTCCTGTTAGAGCATCCTGCTCCTCCACATTCCCATTGGATACACCTGGAGCTGCTGTGACCGTAGCAGGATGAACCCCCAGTTACCCCACAGCGGGAACTGTCCCTCTGCCACCCCAGTGGCATCAATCAACACCCTCCCTCCAAGGGCTCCTTCATTGTTTACAAACTAAAGAAACCCAAATTCTTGCATTACTGGGAATTTCCGCTCAGCTGTGGGTCACATTTTAAGATTCCTCTGTTTTTCTTTCCAAATAACAAATGTTTGTTTTGCTGGAGAAACAGGGAGTGATCCCGTTCCACATGAATGGGTGTAAATCAGGAGTAATTCCATCCAGTCCAAAAGGCCAGGAGCAGGGAAAACCCAGCATGGACAGCATATTCTGCCCGTTCCCAATCCACATTGCTCAATTCCTTCACCCCCCACTGCCTTTGTTCTCCTCCCACCCTTGCCCAGTCTCCCTGTCAGAAAGAATGTCATGGCTGGGATGTCAGAGCAGTTATCACTGGATGCTTGGCTGCTTTACTAAGGCTGTGATGTTCTCCAGATGCTGAAGAACCCAGAGGATGGTCTCCTCTGCTCTGGTTCACACAGCCATAAATCCCGAGTCACTCCACTTCCTTCACCAGGCTCGTGCCAGATGCAAACTGAGGGACCAGATCAGCATCCAGGCTGGAGCTACTAAAAGCGAACTTTCTTAGGGAAAGGCTTTTGCAGTGATTAATGACAGACAGGCAGACAAAAGAGGGGCCTTGGGACACATTTCTCTAAGTCACAGCAATTTTCACTTAAGCAACTGGGACTTTTTTTTAAGCCCAAAACAAGACACAAAACTGTTTACTGAGTTCAACTGCCCCAGTTTATTTGTTTTTCTCTTTAGGAGACACAGGCTTAGTGGGAACATGAATGGAAAGGTCCTGTTCACAACTTGGGCTTGGCTTTGCCTGAGCTAAAAGTCACTTGGGTTTAAGTCAACATGAGTCAGGCGAAAAGAATGGTTCCCACATCCCCCAGATCAGGAATTTGAGGATTCAGAAGGTCCTTTAATGCAACGACTGCTGCTGTCAGGAGCCCAGGCAGAGTCAGAGGGGCTTTTCTAAGCCAGAATCAGGTGTGGCTTTGAGATCCACACAATTTTTGCCCTCGTGGTTGTGCACAATGAGGTGCATTTTCCTTTGGTTTCAGTGGGCCAGTTGTGGCCCCAGTGGGAGTTTGGGGTCTGAGGAGCACTGGTGGGAAAAAGCCTTGCAGGACAGGCCTTGAGATCTTTCCCAAAGCATGGCTGAGAAGTGGATTTCCATACAGAGTGTTCACCTTTTCACTCTCACACAGCTTGTCACAATGGAGAAGTGTTTGGAAAACGCTCTCAGGCACACGGTGGGATTTTGGGGGTTTCTCCTTGGCAGGGCCAGGAGCTGGACTCGATGATCCTTCAAACTCAGAGACTGAAAAATTAACTACTAACTATGATTCTGTGAGCTGCAAGATCACTTGCACACTTTTCCTGCCCAACTCAGGTTTGACACACAGTACTTCTGTTTATGTCTCCTCTGAAGTGAATCATGGACATTTGTGCTGTGTTGATCCAAACTTACAGACAAAGTTATTTAATTCTTCAAATAGTTCCTAGATCCTGTTTACAAATTCTTTGATACTTTGGATCAGCACGAGCCAGGGCACCTTTGGTTGCTCTTGTAGTGCAAAGCAGCTGCAAACCCAGTTTAATCAGCCAGTTAAAGTGGATTTGCTGGTGCTCAGAGAGCCAGGGGGTATCAGTGAATGCTGTCTGCATGTGGCACATTTCAGATGGGTCCTCACAAAAATGCAGGGAGATGTTTGTGACACTTTATAATCTCATCCTTCTGTAATTTTATTGAAAACAGCTGGATTTGCAGCAGTGTCAAAGAGATGATGGTCTGTGCTGGTCTTGCCCTGACAGCTACAGGTGTCAAAGATGGTCAGCAAAGGACTTTTTCCTTTGGAGGTGTAAAATAGATGTGGGGAAACCCCCCTGCATTTTAGACACACGTTCAACCTCTTATATGAGAGTGTCTGGGCACGTTAAAATCTTTTTAACATGGCTTAGTGTTTCCTGGTGTCAGGGGTGGACAGCCTTGGAGCAGCTGTTGGGCTCATTAGCTCCCAGACATGGAGAATGTTTGTCCTGGGAACAGTATTTATAACCTTCTGAGGCAAATGCAGCCAAGAGTTCAAAACACGGTTTGTATCCCTGCTCCCAGATACCCCACTGCAAAAGTTACTGGCCAGTCCCTGGGATTAG
Source organism: Pseudotriccus pelzelni (assembly GCA_035584735.1). Taxonomy (NCBI): domain Eukaryota; kingdom Metazoa; phylum Chordata; class Aves; order Passeriformes; family Tyrannidae; genus Pseudotriccus; species Pseudotriccus pelzelni. The sequence goes on along the minus strand of JAWMRA010000058.1, from coordinate 90,371 downwards.
CAGGGAATGCAGAGGAATTCTTGGCTTTGCTGGGTAAAGAACTTCCTTGAATTGACAGATCTGTGGTGTTTCCTGGCCAAGGCAAGTCACGAAAGTTCCCGTTCCTCTTCAGTGAGAAGGAAGTTGTGCAGTGGGAATGTTAGTACTGACTGTTCCTAACATGCTCTTTTATGGAAAGAGTTTAGGGAAGGCCCAGGTGAGGGTTTCTGAAGGGTTTAAATGCTGCAAGAGCCTATTTCATATAATCATGGGATACCCTGAGTTGGGAGGGACCCACAGGGATCATCCAGTCCAACCCCTGGCCCTGCACAGACACCCCAACAATCCCTGAGAGCGTTGTCCAAATTTTCCTGGAGCTCTGGCAGCCTTGGGGCTGTGCCCACTGCCCTGGAGAGCCCGTTCAGTGCCAACCACCCTCTGGGGGAAGAACCAATCCCTAAAACTCAGCCTATTGGATGGACAATGACACTGAAGTCATTCAGATCTCATCAACACAAACGTAGGTGACAAGACAGAGAAGAGAAGGATTTCCTGCAGAACCACTTCCTATATTTCCCTCGCCTTCTTTGAGACCCAGGGATTTCAAACCCTCCAGCCCAAAGGAGAACTAATCTCAAATAAACTGATAAGTATCTATTTGGAGATCTCCTGGCAAGTTTTGCAGTATCCCAGGGTTTCTTAAGAAGCTTTTCCAGTGCTTCAGAGCACGTATTTTCTTTGCCTGCAGAAAAGCCAGCAGCTATTTGACATTCCACTGCTCCAGGTGCAGTTCCACGGCTCTGGATGATGGATTGCTGTGACCAGTCCTGTCCAAATAAAGGCCGCTGCCAGGTTTTCCCAGAAACACGAAATGGCACATCCAGGAATGAGAAGGCTCAGAAGACAACACAGCTATGCCACAGTGAAGCAGGTACAGTCATTTCCATGAGATAATTCCCACTGAGTATTCCTAGCTTGATTTCCAATCATACAAAATGGTCCAGTCCCTTCACCTTGGCCTCACACACTCTCCTTTTGGTGCTTCTAGACATGTTAACTGCACATGTGACTTTTTAACTCAACTGTGACTTCTCAGGATCAGCAGGAATGGGATCAGATGGGAACAATCTGCTACTGCTCCATCAGGAGGGCTGTGAGTTGTGCTGAGTTGGAGACCAGAAGCCATGATAAATTATGAAACCGGCAGTTTATAAATTCCAATGAGGGATGCTGGGAAAGCCTCAAGAAGGAATAAAATAAGAAACAGAATAGAAAAGTCTGTTTTGAGAAAGAGCTGGATCCAGCTTGTTGTGTTTCTGGAGCCCATGTGTGGGTCTGTATATTTTCACATCAGCACCTGCCCAAGACACCCCCTCCCTGTAGATGCTCCTTCCATAGGAAATTTCCACGGACACACAAATTCACAGCTCCATGAAAAATGCCTTGCTGTGTCCCCGGGATGCCCCTAAACCATAAAACAAGATTTCAGAGCATGGCTAGAAAATCTTGTCGCTTCCCAGGCTGGTTTGGAGTGCTCAGGTGCAACAGGAATGACACGGTTACTTTGCATGATCCTGCTGAGAATTGCATCCCAAGATTTTACAGGTTCAGGCTTTGCTTAGCAGGTTCACTTTTACTACAGGACAATTGGTTGGTTGCTGTGGATATGGACAGACCTGAAAGAGGTTTCCGTGTTTACAGGGGGAGAAAACAACACCATACCCTTAGGTCCAAGACTCCCATGGTTATTCCCACCTCCTGCCTCAGTTTAACTTCTGTGAAAGGAAGGAAGTCCATGAATCCAAGGAAACAAGTATTTCTTTCCTATCTACATGCCATGAGACTCGACAGAAGAAAGGAGCAGGAAGGGAGCACCTTACACAGCATGGACAAGGCACTGCAGCCTGACCTGGCTCTTCCTTTCATTCCTTTAATCCTGAAATCCCTGGAATCACACTCAGAGTCCTCCCCTCTTTAGCCCCAGCCACCTCACACAGCCATCACTGAGCCTGAAATACAAATCACCCCATAACAGAGCCAAAAACTGGGCTCACAAAGCATGAGAAAAGCATTTCATGAGAGAGGCCAATCCCGGTCCAGTGTCATCTCTGATCATACCCAGTCCCCTTCTCCCTTTGCATCATTTCTTGTTTTCACTGGTGGCCAAAAAAAATACTGTGTTGAAAGATGAGCTTTGAGCTGACCTTCTCGTCCCTCCTCACCTTTAGCTCAGATATAAAGGATCAAATCCACATTGGCCACGTACCCATGCTGAACACAGAGCCTTCCACCTGCACCTTGCAAAGCTTACAAGCCTGGCCACGGACCCCCAGGGAAGCAGCTGCCTGTCCTTGACCTCCACACACAAGAGAAGGATCTACAGTGTAAAAGAGGCAGCTTGCTGGAGGCCACACACCACCCACAGCCGAGCCAAGGGCAGCTCTGCTCCCTCCCCAGCCTCAACAGCCGCTGCGCTTCCGTGGGCACGGACAAGGCAGATATTCCAGTGATTCTGGAGAACAGAGGGCCCTCTCTGCACTGCCATGTGTTTGCCTGCTGTCAGTGATTATCCACAGGATTCCCAACAAGGACCTCCAGTTTCTGACAGCATCTGCCGCCGGGTTTCTCAGGGGGCTGAGGACGGGCTGTTTTTAGCCTTTTGTTTATTTGGACAAGTCTGTTGCTTGCCAGAAACACTCCCCCGAAACCCCCCACGCTCTCCCGAGCCAGAGAGCAGGGCCCTTCCATCCCACACAGGCTGTTCCTCCCTTCTCCCTGGAGCCAGCTGCCGAAAGCAATGCTGAGATCAGACGGGAGATTTCATCTCCCATCTGGGCTGGGGAACACCGAGATTGCTGTCCCTAAGCCTGGCAACCCCAGTGGCCTGCTCCTGGCAGCCCACAGCATGTCAGACATGCCACGTCCCCTTCCACAGATGCATCTTGCCAGCCACGTGGTGCATGGATAAAGGTTTCCCTTCCATGCAGCCAACTGAGCTCCCGCTGTCCAGTTGTGTCCCAAAACTCCCAAATCCTGGTTTCAAGCTGATGTGCTCAGAGTTGAACAAGCTCTCGAGCTTCCACCTGGACCAAAGAGGGCAAAAACCCAAATTCAAAGATGTTGCAGGAGGCTGGAAAAGCCCCAGATCCAGGATGTGCTCGAGAGCTGGATGTTCAACATCGATCACACAGGATCTGTTCTGTCCCGAATTGTGTGGGCACTGTTGTCACACAGAGGCACTTCCAGGCAGGATTCTGAACGTGTGCTGGACTTTCAGCCCTGTCCACAGTCCAGGACAGCATCCAGCTCTCCTTTCCCATTTAAGAATGTAGGACCAGGCTGAGGCAGAAACCAAAGAGAGCACATAACACTGAGTCAGGCTAAAGGAGATGATTCCTGTCAGAGAAGTGCCCACCTGTCTGTCTCCTGGGTGTTTTCACTCTGCTCCAAAGATTCTCTGGTGCCTTTAGGTCTTCACTGCAGCAAAGAAATTAGTTAAATGACAAAGGAGAAAACTCTGTGCAGCTCTGGGAAATAACTCAGTGGGACAGTTCATGGGTCTCCAGGGAACTCAAGAGCCCTGTTTCCCCATCATCTGTTCACCAATTTAAAGTGGATCTGTTCACTTCCACAACTAATCCAGAGATGTAGCTCCCAAAAGAGCCTGTTTTGGAGATCTGGGGATATCTTGAGGGGCTGAAGTTGAATTCCAAACACCTCCAGCTCACTGAACAAACACGTGCAGTGTATTTGTCTAGTAACTCACAACTAGGGAGCACTGCTTTGCCCACACTCCAAGGAGAAGCCTGGCTGCAGCTGGATGTATTCCAGGAATATTCACAGTTCTAAACCTCACCACACTGGGTGAGACCTTAACTGCTACCAACAGTTAACAGGGGATAAGCCACCAACAGATGTATCCAAAATCTGACCCCGAAGGAACACGGACGTGCTGGGGGCTTTGGTGCTGCCAGTTCATTCCCAGGGACTTCCCAGTCACTCCCAGTGACTTCTGCAGGGATGCTCCGAGGTCAGGGCAGGCTCCAGGGCTGTCGGGGTGACTCAGCAGTGAAGAGTGAACTGAAGGTCAGCAGAGACCTCAGGGGAAAGGAAGGCTTGTCAGGGGCTGCGTTGGGTCCCAGGAGGGAGCTGCAGTTGCTCTGCCGGCCGTTATGGAACCAACAAAAACAGAGCTCCAGCCTGACCATGAGGAAGGAACATCTCTGATCTCTGATCTCCCCTCCCCGACCCCACACAAAGACAGGGAGGGTGAGCAAGGCCGGTGCACAGCCCAGGCACCCCACCAAGGGACCTGGGGGGAGGCAGACCAAGGGAGCAGCCCCAGGTTTGCTCACATTCTACAGGTTCTTGCTCTGACTCTGCACTGGAAACCAGTTTGTGTCCAGGGTGGCCATTCAGAGCTCATGTGCTGCGGGGGCTGTCGCCCTGCGTGACAAACACAAAGCCTACAGCAAGTGAAATTACATGTTGGGCTTCGTTTTACGAGCATGGACGTTTAGGGAAAACTAGGAGCTTGTACTACTTTGGGGCTAAATCTGAACAGCAGAGAAAATAAGTAAGAACAGGCTTCGTGCACGTACTTTCCTGTGAAGAAAGTTGTTTACAATACATGTTACGCTCCAGAATAAATCTGGGGTAAACAAAGTTGAACTTTTACTCTTCCCTGTCCTTCTTCCTGTGAAAAGGAGGCTTTTCAAGAGAGGACCGGCCCACCATGTACTCACTCCATAAGCCCTGTTTAACTCCTTGTGAGGATCAGACGGTGTGGGGGAGAGAATACTCCCCATCCTGCACATTACTCAGCTGTGTGAATGTTTCCCAACACCCCTTGCCTTGCTTTGCTAGACAAAATAACACCTTTCTCCAAAGACAGCAGAACAGTTGCCTGTGTGCCAGCTACAGATCCCTCCTGGCCAAGCACCAGCAGCTCCAGCAGGAAGCAGGAGAAGATGAAATCATTAGTTTGCAGGAAGGGCTTAGCACTTTTAAAACCAGAATTTCTCTTCCCTGTGTTGGAATCCTTGTACCCCAGAGGTCTTGTGAGAACACCTTTATAAGATCCCCAACTAAAACACTGTCACCTCTTGGACCATCGGTCAGATACATCCAATATTCCATCTAGGATGGCGCCTGGTTCCTTGCCCACATTAGCACATGTCCTGCCACACAAAGAGCTGCCATCTGAAGATTGAAAAGTCATACACTAATTTTTGAGCTTATTAAAAAGTCACACTCCTGAAATGTAGAGATCCTTGTACTGCCCAATCCCCACCTCACCCTTTTTCCCCTGCAAACCCAGAGCCAGCCTGAGAGCTTGTTTCTTTTGGAATTGAGATAATTCCCCAAGTGGGTCATCTCACAACTGTGCAAATGGGATGAGAGAAGGGAACAGTGGTGGTGAAGGAGAGATCAGCCATAGCAAGAACTTGATTGTGTTCTGGAACAACCAGCCACAGCAAGAAGAACGTGACTCCGACCTGGAAATCCGCTGCTGCTGAACAGAAATACTTGTGAAACCCAATCCTGCCCCAGTATGGAGCTATTTGTTTTGCACTGGAGACTTGAGAGCCTGTCCACTGCCGACTGAGAGCCTCCCTGAAAGACAAATCCCATTTGGCTGCCCATTAAGCTCCAAGGGATCATTGTCCTGCGGGACCGCCACATTCTTGGGCCCGTCTCCGATGCTTTGAATAAAAACAACCAGAAAGTCCCAACTGGAGAAATAACTTGGTTGACAGAAGAAGAAAAACACAAACCTGTTAATGCAACCAGTGCTATAAATAACCTTTAAAGACCCAGGCTGAGAGCTGGGTAAGGCCCACAGGAAGGCGAGGGGAGAGCTCCAGGTCCTTGTGGTTCAGGAGAATTTCCTGTCCTGTCAGAGCGCATTTCCTGTGCTCCAGGGAGGGAGGGAAGGATGGTGTCCAGGGCCAGCAGCATTCCTGGTGCTCACAGACCATGGCAATGGCCGGAGGAAGGGGTGGCTGAGCAGCTCTAACGCTGACAGAAGGTGATTTCGGAACTGAACCACTGGGAAACCCAAGCCAAATCAGATTTGGGGCCTTGGGAATACTGGGCTAACTCCAGTGAGGATGTGCAGATTAACTCCGCTGCTTTCCCAAGGAAGCTGCATCCAGGAGGGCCAGGAGCGCTTCTGCCCCATCCAGAAACCATCCATTGCACGAACCAACTGGGATGATCATTCCCCACTTGCAATAGAATGTGCAGGGAATGGCTGGAGCTGTGTCAGGGCAGGCTCAGGGTGGATCTCAGGGAAAGGTTCTTCCCCCAGAGGGTGGTTGGCACTGCCCAGGCTCCCCAGGGCAGTGGGCACAGCCCCAAGGCTGCCAGAGCTCCAGATGTATTTGGACAACTCTCCCAGGGGCAGGGTGGCATTGTTAGGGTGTCTGTGCAGGGCCAAGGGTTGGACTGGATGGTCCTTGTGGATTCCTCCCAGCTCAGCATATTCCATGATTCTGTGCTCACTCCTCACTGCTGGGAGCAGGGGGAGCCTGTGGAATTGGCCAAGGTAAATGGCAGGATCCCAGCGGGAGGGAGTCCTGTGATGCCCCTGTTTACACAGCCCAGTGAGAAAACACTCCCCACCACGTTCTTTTCAATAGCAGACAAACCTCTGGAAATCAGAAATCCAATTAGATGCCCACACGTGGATTTAGGAATCTGGGCAATCTGGTTGGTAAATGTTTAGGGCAGGACTTTTCAAAAGCAGTTAAACACATCCTTGTGAAAATCCCTCCCCCAGCAGTAACGACCTCAAGGTGGTGTGAAAATGTCCCTTAATTAGTGTGTGCAGTTTGTGAGGTGGAATTGTTTCCCTATTCCCATTTTATGGATGGGAAAGCCAAGGTACAAACGAGGCAGTGCATTTCCCAAGGCTCCATAGCGTGTTAGTGCCCGAGCCAGGAACAGACCCTACTGCTCCTGACTCCCTGTTCCTGCTCTAATTACCAGAAAATTCCTCTCCTCCATGGCACAGCCAACTGGTTCCAATAATAAATCCAAGCTGTTGCAAAGATCAAGTCCATTTTTTCACCGCTTAACCCAAAAAAACATTTAATTTTCAAAACACAGGTTTGGCTTTTCACCAGAGAAAGGATTTGGTTCTCATTATTCATCTGGGTTTTTTGTTGGTTAGATTTTTTTCTTTTTTCCCCCTCTCTCTCTTTTTAAAAGCCAAACATTCAATCACTGTGTTCAATACAGAGTTCCCAGGCCAGGAGCACTGCAACTATCGTTACCCTATAAATCTTCATTATTCTTACTATAAATACACCCCTGTATTTTTCATTTTGTTATTTTTATGACTAAACATGGCACCTTTAGCAAACCTCAAAATGCTTTCCAGAATCAAGAGCCCTGAATCAAATCCTGTAGGCCTGATTTCTGAGAAGAAACACTTGTGTAAAAAAACCCAAAATTGTAGCATTCCTTGGTGCAGATCCAAAGCAATAACATTGACCTATGGCTTTTCAACACTGCTTTAGTTATGTCCCTCTGCAGTGGTAAAGATAATATTGCTTTCCTTAGACACTGTCAGATGGTTACAGTGGTACCTTATGTTACCTATTCCTATAAGGGAAAAAGCCAAATAAAGATAAAATATATATATATTTAAACTGTGCCCACTTTAGATATGTCAGAACAAAAGATCTGTGAAGAAGATTTAATGTTAACAGGTACTTCTGGCATGTACAGTAATCACTGCTGGGCTAAAAAAGAAGATAAATGCACATAAAAAAAAATGTGTCCTTCTTTTTTAAAGGCGGCAAGATATTATTTCCAGCTTTTCTTTTTGTATGTTTGTTTTCCTAACCTGGAAATTTAGATTCTGTGGAGGCTGGAAGATTCTCAGATGAGTAGAAAGTGACTGAAAATAGATTTATCACCGAGCTTATGAGTGTAAAGACTGATCTGCTGAAAGAAGAAGAAAATGCTAATTAGATCCTTAAACTCTGTTTCTCATTCCCCATTTGGCACAAATGAGTAATTAACACTGTGGGGAAAGGATGCTTTTGTGGAAGAACTAAATCCCACCAGGCTCCCACCAAATCCCACCTTGTCCAAGAACCACACGAGCTCCCTTTCATCAGAGCCAAAGAACACCTGGAAAACCACCTCAGAGGGCTTGAAGTGACCTCAATTTATCTCCACTAAAATAGGAGAAAAGAGGTTGAAATTTAAAAATCATTAAAAAAAAACCCCAAACATAAAACGAAGCTCGAGACTGTGAAAACCTTTTGAGCTTACAGGCTGGGAAAAAAAAAAAGAAGGAACTTCTACCCTCTCTTCAGTTTGGCAGCACTCACTAAAACCAGAGCAAGCTCAGGAACAATTTTCTCGCTGCATCCCTGTCCCAGAGCCTGCTGGAAACCTTGTCAGCAGAAACAAGGAAGCTACAATTTACTTCTGGAACCTCCAAAGCCGAAGAGTTCAGACAGCAAGGCTTGGTCCTCTTTAAACTTAAGAGGAAACTCTTCAAGATTCCCACCCCAACTCCCTGATCCGTGTTATTTGGAATCAGAGAAGCAATCTAAATGTTTGATTGATTTATCTGATTTTGGTTTTTAGCAACAAACCACCTCCAGGAAAGCAGCTCTTGGTAAGCTGGACTGTTGGCAACCAAGGAAATATTCAGGTGGCTACAGGCTCTCTGCTCACCAAAATCATCTGCTCAATTGGCCTCTTTGGGGTAGAATATTCCCCACTGACCTCCCAAACAGGCAGTTCTCCACCAATTCCCAAGAATTTCAGGCATTTACAGCATTTGCTGCACCCAGGTATCCTGAGATCAGCCTTACAGATTTAATATACCATAGAGTGTGCAAAAACATGGGTATCCCATCCTGGAAGAGGTGTGGATTTCATCTTATCTCCCCTCCCCTTCCTCATTTGTTAGGACTGTTTGGGTTTTTAAAATATAAGGTTCAGAACCTTGGAAAACTCCCTGGAGATCATCTACCCAGTAATTGTAACTGTGATGGTCTCATTCACAGAAATTGTCAGGTTTTGGGGTTATTCTGGTTTATTCTGCATAGCTGGTTCCAGTTCTGTATGGTAAACATGAAGATTTATGGAGTCCGTGGGAGATTTGCAGATGGATTTGGACATTCAAACCTGCTCCGTGTGTGTGGATACACCCCTCCCACCCTTTCAAATCCCCTGCTCCTCAGTGTCACTGAATCCCACTCCAAACCCAGAGGAGCAATGTTTCCACCCCCAAAGAGATGATCCAGTCCCTCCACGTGCATCATCCCAGCACACAGACACCACATTAGGGTGGTCTGCTGAGGTACTCATAGAAACCACACCAAAATTCCCACGGGAGGCCTCCTTGCCTAATAAGACAAAACCTGGGAAAACCTCCTTGAAGTGTGTTTTGCCAGAAGTTCAGCTCCTTCCCATCCTCCCTGCAGCAGAGTCAGAGGGGAACAGATTCAGCCTCTTACCTTTCACCACTGGAAGCCTGTCCTCAGCAAAACCTACCCTTCCTCTTTGATTTCTGGATTTATTTAGTCTTCCTCCACAGGTCCAGAGTTTAGTCGTTCTTCTGGCTCTCCTTTGGGACCCAGCGTGTCCTGCTCTCCCTGGGTGCTCCGAGCTGGAAGCACTGATGCCTCCCAGAGTGGCACGGATTAATCACCCCGTGTCTCACGTGACTTTCCTGTTAACACTTGCCAGATGAAAATAGTCCAAAATAGCACCAACTATTGAATCATAATCAGCTGTGTGCACCTAAAACCTCCACATCCTTCTCTGCTGTGCCACTACTGAGCTGATTCCCACCCTTATAAACCCACTCTGCTTGTCCTTGCTGTTAGAATGGTTGTCTAGGACAACCTTGCTCTACCTTTTTCAGACTTTTGGGGAGAAATGCACCAACAGTAAATGTTAATTCAACTGCACAAGCTGCTGGAGAGACACAAGAGATGAGGGAGCCCTGATAGCTCCCCGAGGAGCCTCCTTGGTGGATCTCCAACAGCATCTGAGCGAGCACATGACTTGTACCTCCTCCAGAAACTGACCCCTGAGTCCCTCACGTGTTCTTTTTCTGAGCAGTGACCGCTTGTAGGGCTGTGCAAAGACGTTCCCAGCAATCTGCACTTGCTGCTGTGATTGCATCTCAGTTTTAAGGCTGAAGGCAGAGCCAGATGTCACATAAGTGAGACCAGATCACCACGTGCTTCTGCTCTGCCACCCCATGCCCAGCTTTGCCATTGGCTTCAAGACGTGGGTGTGGCACCCACCCAATGCCAGATTTTAATTTACAAAGTGTGAAAGACACACTCAGAGAAGAACAAGCTGAGCACTTCACACAGTGTTTGGAGCTTGGTAAGACTGGAACTCATAGAAAGTGCCTTTGACTGCATTTTACAGAAGGTATTTAGAGAAACAAAGCCTGATTTAGCACCTGTTTGAAGTGCTTGGATTAAAACCTAAATTGGAGAGCAGCCCTTCTCCCACACATCCTGCACTGCTCCACACACACAGATGTGCCCACCTGAGTGCTGGGGGTGCAGCAGAGATTTGTACAAGCTGCTGCAGTGAAAACTCATCAGCTGGTACAGCCACCTTCCAGCCCTGCTGTATCCAACAGGGATGCCCTGATGAATCCATCAGCTCTCAGCCTCCAGCTCCCCCTGTTTCCCTGCCAGCCTTGCACTGTGCCTTCCCCTGTGCTGGCTCTGATCAAACAAGGCACTTGCACGACCTCCTGGGTTTTCTGTTGCCTTTAAAATCAATTTGAGTAGACTGGGGCTTGTTTTCAGCAACATCAGAAGTGTTTGCACTGAGCCACGAGCTGAACACTTTGGGAGTTACGCAGATCCTCACTGATGGGGTGGAAAACTCATATATATTTATTTTACCTTAAAACATCCCACAGCTGACTGTCTGTGGACTACAGATACCCCAAGAGCTGTCATCAATCAAATATCCAGGCCCAGGATTAAGTCTGTCCCACAGGATCCCTATGGAGGATGTAAACAAACGAGCCCTGCCAGGTAGTAAATTATTCCTGTGAATATCCAGAACACTCTTATTTGACCAACTGACACGTTCATAAATTCTCTGAGGGTGAAATCCCTGTATTACCAAGGGAGAAAACACGAAACAGGCTTCCTTTTGACCCTAAATTACATCCACAATCTGGACCTCGGTTGAATCGTGGTTTAGTGAGATACGTCAGTCTATGATTCGATCCCTGTGGGGATGGATGAAGCCTCCAAAGCAATTCCCTCTGAGGAGGGAGTAAGGAACATCCCTCAGGAAAGATATGAAGTGGATAAAAACCACAGAGGCACAGGGATTGACTGATGGTGTGGGAATAGGAATGCAAAACCAGCAAGGGGAGCACATCTGCTCCTACAGGGGAAAACTGACAGCCCTGGGAATAAACTCCTCTGGCCCCTCTTGCTCACTGATGTGTGTACTCCCCACACTGAACTCTGTGTGTTGTTGCTCACAGCTATCGAGCTCAGAAGCCACTCAAGCTGGAAATACATTCCTTTAAAGCAACAGGAATGGAGTGTCCTTGTCCTATTTGGCCTTGGCTTTGCTGGAGAATGTTACAAAACCCACGGGGCAATATGAGCATGGGACTGTCACAGAAGTCACTTCACTTCTTCTCAAACACAAGGCAAGAGAGGACATCAGGTCTCTCCCACTGCACCGTGTTGTTATACAACAGGCTGGGTCTGGATAAGAAAACTAGCAGGCACAAATGTATCAATAATAGGAAAAGCAAATCTTATCAATAAATAAATAAGAATGTCAAGTCTACAATAATTCACAAATACCACATTGAAAATGACCCCAGATCTCCACATCACTTTGCGCTGCATTGTCTTCATCATATTAAAAAAAATGGGTTTGATCAAATTTTAAGACATACCATCTCAGGCAATAATGGAAAACAGATTTTATGGCATATTTTCTCCTGCGTTACTTCAATTACTTTCAAAATCTCAGAAGCTATTCCAAACTCAAACTTTTGATTTATATATATAATTTTTTTCAAATTTTATTTATTATTTAAATTATCCCCAGCCAAATTCATGCCTGATCTCAGTCCATTGGCTACAGTTGCCTAAGACAAGGGATGGACTTGGCACCTGCAAGATCAACAACAAGGAAGGCTCTAACAAAGTAACATCCAGTACTGAGGGCACAAAAACTATTTGAGACGGTTTCAAGCTGAAGCTAAAACCAGCAAATTCAAATTAAAAACTCCCAGGCCAGGTTCCCATGCTCAAAACCATTAACTTTAAAAGCTGAGACCACTCAGGGTCTCCTCCCAGGAGGTACTGAGTGACCCTTAACTCCAGTCAAAGTTACTGAGGATTAAAGAGCTCTGAAGCTCCCAGCATTGGGCCCTTCAACAGGCTAAAGCTCCCAGTGACCAGGTAAAAAATGGGCTCAGGGATCACCCCTCCAGTGGATTCCAGTAAACACTAACTGGAGTTTACTCAGCAGTTTTCAGGAGCAAGTGCCTAGACTCAGAAATCCCTACTGTCCCAGCAGAGGGAACAGGGGACACGGATGTTTTGGCTGCTGACACCCACACACAGGACAGAGGAATCCCCACGTCTTCCTTTTAGGGCCTCTTTGCCAGTTCACGGATTTTTAAGGGGGGATAAACAGCTTTTCAGGTAATAACATTCTTCTGGCAGTGTTTTTGCTCTGTCACAAGGTTAGGTGCATAAACAGCAATCGCTTCAGATAAATACTGAATATAAACTTCTTACTTTCTCCTGGTCCAACACACTCACATGATCCTGGCTTCCTTCTGCATTTTCCTTGCCCAACATCCATCTCTATGGATTATCCCAGGAAAAGCAAGTTCTGTATTACTCAGCTGGAAGGAAAAATAGAAAGGGGTTATTAAAGGCACTGGACTCACTTCATTAAATGACAAAGAACAAACTACTGGCTTTGAGCAGTTGTAAGTAACAACAGAGGATGAGTGACAGCTTTGTGGGCTCTGCAGAGCAGAGCTTGGGGCTAACCAGTGGATAAATGGCCATGTTGTGATGGGAAAAAAACATCCTGGGAGCTGACACTTGAAAGGCAGACTCAGCAGGGACTTCAGAGGGCAAATTTGCAAGGGACCACGTTGCCAGTGATACTGAGGCACAGAAAGTGCTACCTGACAACCCAACGTCTTTATTCAGCGGAGTTGTCAGCTGTGGGTCTTGCTGGCTGTCTGATTTCATGCCAGATTTTACAGTCCTTTAGGGAAGACCTTGGGAAAAACAACCAGAGGGTGTTCTAGGGACTCAGAAATCAGAAAACATATAAAACAAATAGTAAATATCTTTTTAATCTTATGTCTTGCACACCCAAGAGTTGATGCTCCAGAGCAATCAGTCCTGGCCATGCTGCAGCATGATGAGAGCTCAGCTTGAGGATGAAGGCTTTCCACAGTCTCCTGCAGGAATGCAGGCAGGATCGATGTTCACCACACTTTTTATCCACAGGAAAAACCACTCCTGGTTGGTTTCACACATTAGGCACCGGAATGGGGATGCTCCGGGGCAAGGTTTAAGCAGACACACACGCACACACACACATCGCTTCGGAAGGAGCTTCAGAATTGATGCTGCCCCATTTCAGCACCTAAAAACCCGCGCCCGACACCGGCGGGCTCGTGCTGCCCTCTCATGGGACGGGAACAGCGGAGCCACAGCCTGGGATCGCCCGGAGCCTGAGCCACGGAGGCAAAAATAACTCACTCGGGGGGCTTGGAGTGTCCTTGTCATCGCCAGCTGGATTTATGGCGTGCACAACCGCAGCCAGGGATTTAGCCCATGCCCGGCGTTCCCTGAGAGGGCACGGGGCTCGCACAGCACAGCTCCCATGACCAGGGACGGGTGATCCCAAAATGCCAACCAGCTCCGCCGAGCGCAGCCCGGGAGGACTCGGCTCTGCTCCATCGCAACGAGTGGGCTCATTTCTTCCAGGAACTGCCACCCTTGCTGTCAAAGGCCTGCGGGGGTGAACAGGAGAGGAGGGAGGATCACACCGTACCCAAATCCAGCCCCACGTGCTGGGCTGATGACCCCGAGGATGGATGTCCTGCCTCTGTGAACAGGCAGCGGTCCAAGCTCAGAGCCCCAGTTTGGGTTTCAGGGCTTCTGGTTCAGCTTCTGCCCAGCTGGATGGAGGGGAGCCGGGATTTTGGCCTCTCCCAAACTTCCTCATCACCAAAAAAAACCCCTCACACTGAGCCTTTGGCCTTGTCACAGAATGGAGCTGTGTCAGGGCAGGCTCAGGTTGGATCTCAGGGAAAGGTTCTTCCCCCAGAGGGTGGTTGGCACTGCCCAGGCTCCCCAGGGCAGTGGGCACAGCCCCAAGGCTGCCAGAGCTCCAGGAGCGTTTGGATGATCCTCCCGGGGACAGTGTGGGATTATTGGGGTGTCTGTGCAGGGCCAGGGGTTGGACTGGATGATCCTTCTGGTTCCCTTCCAATTCAGAACATTCTGTGATTTTTTTCTAATATCTAATCTGAACCTCCCCTGCCTCAGCTTCAGGCCGTTTCCTCTCGTCACTGCAGGTACTGCAGAAGAGACCGGGTCCCACCTCACTAAAACCTTCCTTCGGGTGGTTGGAGCTTCCCCCAACCCTCCCCAGGGAGCCCCAGACCTTTCTCAAATCACCCCCAACGCCTCCCCGGCTCACCCCGCAGCCCCTCTCCCCTCACACACCGTCGCTCCCGCGGCGCTCGCTCCTCCTGCCCGCAGGGGTCGCTGCGGCGGCGGGGGCGCCGCTCTCTCCGCCCGCCCGGGGCCGCGGAGGAGGCGGTGGGGCCGGGCCGGGCCGGGCCGGGCGGGACCGGGGGAGGGACCGAGGGCCCGGGGCACGGAGGGACCGGGGGTGGGGCGGAGGGAGGGACGGCGGCGGCAGCGGCGGGGCCGGGCCGGGAGGCGGAACGCGCGGCCCCGCTGAACCCGCCGCGGGGCCTGCGGGAGCAGCATGGCCGCCAGCCTGTGGATGGGGGACGTGAGTGTCCGGCCGGGACCGCGCGGCTTTGTGAGGGGAGGGCGGGGGGCGGCGGGAGCGCGGCGGGGCCGGGGGAGCGCGGGGGGCACTGACCGCCTGGTACCGGCACTGACCGGCACCTCACACGGCTGGCTGGCAGACTGACACCCTGGCACTGGTTGGCATCTTCACTCTGGCACCCTCACACCGCTGACACCCCGACGCTGACTGACACCCTCCGTCTGGCCCCCTCACACTGACTGACACCCTCACACCACTGACACCCTCACGCTGACTGGCACCTTTAGTCTGACACCCTCACACCACTGACTGACAGACACCCGGACACTGATTGACACCCTCACTCTGGCACCCTCACACCACTGACACCCTGGCACTGAGTGACACCCTCACTCTGGCACCCTCACACCAACTGACTGACAGACACCCTCATGCTACTGACACCCTCACACCACTGACACCCTGACGCTGACTGGCACCCTTACTCTGACACCCTCACTCTGCCTGACTGACTGACACCCTCACACTGCTGACACTCTCACTCTGGTGTCCTCACACCGACCGACTGACACCCCCACGCTGTCTAACACCCTCACGCCAACTGACACCCTCGCTCTGCCCGTCTGACTGACACCCTCATGCCGACTGGCACCCTCGCATCGACTGTCTGACACTCACAGCAGCTGACTGACACCTTCACACTGCTGACACTCTCACTCTTGACTGGCACCCTCACGCCCACTTACGGACACTCTCACTCTGACACCCTCACACCAAGCATCTGGTACCTTCACACCAACCAACCGACTGACACCCTCACACCTCTGACACCCCGGCACTGACACACCCTGACAGCCCCACACACACTCAGGCACTCCACAAATTCCCAAACTGACTGACGCTCCCCACACACGCTCCCCTGTGCACGCTGGCACACAGGCAGACACACACAGACACAGACACAACCCCCAGCCCGACAGGCACATTTGTGAGCAGTTCACACACACACACAGAGTTCATACACACACACACCCCCACCTCAGGGTGACCCTCGTTGCCTGCTCACAGCCACACTCGTGGCACTTAACACCGCTGTCCCTGGCAGGCAGGCACTGACAGGTCTCCCACTTTCATGCTCCAAGAGGCATTTACACACCCCCACACTCACAGCCTGTACCCTTGCATGCCTCGAGGATTTATGTGCTGGTTTATCTGCTCACCTGCTTGTAGGCACTTACGTGCTCGTGTGCTCTGAGGCACTTACACACTCGTGCGCTCTGAGGCACTTACACACACTCGTGCTTGTAGGCACTCCTGCGTTTGTACACACCTCTCCAGGATTATCCCTCACAGCCTGACCCCCCACACACACACCTGTGGGTGCACTCACACAGAGGGTTATCTGCCACCTCTTCATGAGCCCGTCTTCTTTTTCATCGCCCCTCTCACACGTGAGGTTCCCTTTGGTTCACACACAGCCACATCCAAGCAGCCTGTTGCCTTTACAACTCCGGCTTTCCTTTACACTCCCCCACGATCACCCTGCACGGGTGTGCACAGTCTGTGCACAGAGTGGTGCTGCCTCCTGCTCCTCTGGCTGGTGTAACGGAGCCAGCTCTGCTTCACACTCGCTCCCACAGGGCATCTGCTGTGTCTTACACACGTGAGTGCAGCGTGGCCACCCACTTTCACACCCTGCCCCTTCTGTCACCTGGTACCTGACAGGCACACAGACACACTCAAGGGCTCTCCATTACCACAGGGCCACCTGCCTTACTCACAGAGGTGTGTGTACTTACATACATGGAGCTGAATGGATTTCCTGTGTGTATTTTACAGCTCTGTGTTACACACACAGTGCTCCCCATCAAAAAACCCCTTAATTTCTATTAGTTCCCTCCACCACTTTCGCTTACACAGAGAGCTGCCCTGTTCCCTCAGGCCCTTCACCGTGCATTTAGTTCAAACTCCAGCACTGTGTCGTACTTGTCAGTCCTTTACACCGCACAGACACTGCTCTCCAGCGTGTGCACTGCTCCACACCGCCCCTGCCCTGCACAGTGCCACCCTCCCCTGTGACACGACACGGTCAGTGCTCCCACGGGCAGGACAAAGCGGGGCGCGATCCCAGGGCTCCCTCCCCTCCCCGAGTGCTGCCCCGGTGTCTCCGGGCTTGTGCGAGGCAGGCGCGGCCCTGCAGCCCCCTGCCCCAGCTCCAGGGGGGCCGTGTCACCTGCCTCATCCCACCCAGGGCCGTGCCACACCTGTGTCCCCACAGGGCTGGCCCGGAGAAGGAGCCCGGCACCTCCTTCTCCCCCGCTCCCTGTGGCGAACGCTCAGTTTGTTGCTGTTTGTTTCTGAGTGGCTTTTGTCCTTCTGTGAAGCTCCCTGTTCTCTGAAATTCATGCTGTCTCTTGGGTTCCACTTTGCAGACTGTTGAGCCTGGTTCATGCATGCCTGCTGGTTTTGAGTGGCATCGACCCTCTTAAATGAGTCTTCTTTTTGAAGTGTAAGGGTAAAATCCTTCTCAATAATGTTTTAACTGCTTAGGGGGACATTGACACATAAATTCTCTTTTTTGTAGATGCCCTGATCTAACCTTTTTCTTTTCTTTTTTTTTTTTTTTTTTGCTTTTATAGCTGGAGCCGTATATGGATGAAAACTTTGTTTCAAGAGCCTTTGCCACCATGGGAGAGCTTGTACTGAGTGTAAAAATCATTCGAAACAGGTTGACAGGGTAACTGTTTATGTTTGTTCTCGCAGTGCATTTGGATTGAAGCCTCACCGTGGTCCTTCCTTGTCAGAGTGATTTCCCCTTTGAGCTTTTCACCATTGCTGCCACCAATATGGGAGTATTGATGAGAGCAATGGGGAGGGCACTGCTGGCTCCTCAGCCTCCCCTCCACAAACAGGGCTTGTGCCTCCTCCTGAAGTGCTCCAGCACTCAGTTGGAGCAGTGTACGCATCCCATTCCATCCCCCTGGGAATTGCACCTCCCAGCTGAAGGCTTTGGTGACCAGTCTGTAGTGCAGCTACGTGGTGCTGGCAGAGGTGGGAAGCCTGACTTGGAGCAATATGAGACCCTTTTGAGTTCATTTGGGATAAAATGAGCGACTGGATGCAGAATAAAGTACTTGCGTTTTAATTCGTTATTCTTTTAAGTGTTGTAATTTCAGTTTTCAGTTGTTTAAACGTGGGTGGAAAAGTTGATGGTCAGTGAAAGTAGGAAGTAAACTGTGAGCAAAACCATTTTGTGTGTGCTTATGATTTATGGTAAGTAGGGGCTATCCCTTTACTTGAGATCCAGAATTTCTACCTTCTTTTTGGTAGCTAGTGTATTTACTTTTAAAAAGAAACTGTTCTAAGTATTGCAACGATAACAAATCTCCTACCAGTTATCTAAAATACAGAATTCCTCCTAGAACGTGTTTTAAATGTATAACCTTTCTCTCTTCTCTCCTGTGTTGTATGTTCAGAATTCCAGCAGGCTATTGCTTTGTAGAATTTGCAGATCTAGCTACTGCGGAGAAATGTTTACACAAAATCAACGGAAAACCGCTTCCTGGGGCTACACCGGTGAGTCAGTGGGATCAACCAGCTGAGAACCAAAACTGGGGAGGGACAGGTAGTGTAGAATCTGCATTTTGAGTGATTACAGACAAGTTCGATAGTTGGCAAACTGTCTTTAAAGTTATGAACATAAAACTGATAACTGCTGTTACCAACTTGGACTAATGAGAAACCAGAGAAGAACAAGGGAAAAATTGGATTGGATATAGAGCAGACCTGCCACAGTCCTTCTATCTCTCTCCATTTGTAGAATCATGGAGTCATGGAATGGTTGGGGTAGGAAGGGACCTTAAAGCTCATCTCGTTTCACCCCCTGCCATGGCCAGGGACACCTTCCACTAGCCCAGGTTGCTCCAAGCCCCATCCAGCCTGGCCTTGGACACTTCCAGGGATGGGGCAGCCTGAGACAACAATTTACAAGATGAACTTGCAGGTTCACACTGAGTTTTGAGTAACTTGGATTTGCAAGAGAAAGGTGACTTTTAAGCCTCGCACCGTTCTTGGCCCTTAGCGAACCAAAGTCTTCAAACCTCTTTACAGCAGAGAAGGAGCCAAAGAATTGGATAATTGCAGCACATAACTGATGTCTCCTGAATGTGGAAGCTGGGTAGTTTGAGGAGAAGAGGAGGAATAGTCGCAGGGTCTAATTTTAGGAAGTTGACTCAAATGTGTGGTGGATTAAAATGGGACGGCTGACACAGCTGTCTGTTGTACCCACAGGAGTTGGCTGCAGTAGCTGGGGTGACTGGTTCATAAAGCAGCTCTAGAATCACCTCAGTTATGGTGTGATACACAAGGTAAATGGATTCCTATTTCAGGGTAGTTAATCCCACGGTAGGAAACTGGGAAGTTCAGGTTGAGCTATTTGGTCAGCGTTCCTCGGAGGGTGACGTGCCCCGTTAAAAAGGAGCTGATGAGAGGCCTGGAGGTATCTGTTTTCACATGTTTGCCCATGATTAAGGCAGGCTGATCATCCTGGATGCCTCCTGTAGTCACTGGAGAGACAAAGAGAGCAGCTCTTGCAAGGAACAAGAGGATAATGAAACTTTGGGTTTGGGAATACCCATCTTTGTCCACAGTTTCATTTTAAAACGGGGTGTTGCGTAGGGGGGTGATTTGCATGACACACAGGGAGAATTACAGATGTCAGGCAGAGATCCAGTGCAGCCCAAAACACTGCACTCAGCAGGCAGTGCCCAGCTCATCCCTCGCATTTAGAGACTTTTGTTTACAGAAAACTGAGCGTGGCTTTTATTTATTATTAAATACTGAATCAGCCAGAGGAATAACAGAGAGCCCTGGTGCTGCTGCTGCCTCTGTTTTCCAGAACTGGTGTCCCCAATTCCCATCTGAGTGGAAGTGCTCTCAGGTGTCTCATTGGTTTTAAACCCAGAATATTTGCAGTAAAGAGTGAGATCCAAAATGAAAAGATGCAAGTGCTTCAAATTGGAATCTAAATTTTCCAGCATGGTAGATTCAGTGTTTGTGTTAAATCACAAATGTCCAGTAGCTCTGCTGTCATTTCATTTCCAGACCCTAAAGTTAGAAGTCATTTAATATTTTTTATTAGTACCACCTGTTTAGGTTCTGATTTTCATTATTATATCTGTACTGACATAAATAAATCACCCTTAATTCCTTGACTGGGTGGTCTGACAGCACTTAAAAAGTTGTATAAAATCAAGTGATTGCATTTGCTCCTCACCGTTTGAACTCACACGACAACATTTGAATGGACGGGTTCGTTTTTGCCTCATTTCAGGCCAAGCGATTTAAATTGAATTATGCAACGTATGGAAAACAGCCCGACAACAGGTAAGTGCTCAGCATTTAAATACTCATTTTGCCTGTTTAAAGTCCCTTTATCAGTTGCCTTGCAAAGAGTACTCAAAATATGTAAGCCCGTGAGTTCATCACTGCCTCTGTGGAGGGAGGAGAACTTCGGCTGCCAGTTTTGTGCTTTGCCTCATGTGTGGTTTATCCAGTGTCTTTTAAGGTATTCAAACTTTGTAACATCAAAGTGTCTAATTAACGTATTATAGTTTAAGGTCTGTGTGTTGGAAATAGGAAATCTATAAATGAGACATCGATATTTTCTTGCCATGCTAGAAATCCAGAGATGACACCCTGTAAGAAATAAGCAATTATCTTTAAATAAAAAGCAGCGTTGAGTAGGTTGGTTGTGCTGCTTGAATTAACTTGAAAAAGCAGTGTCAATGGTTTAAAAAGTATATTAATATAATATATTATATATATAAGTATAATTTTAGTTAAGCAGCTGAACTGGTGACACTTTAAAATCTCCATTAAATGGTCTTTTAATATCACTTTTCTCCAAGGTCAAATATTTAGGCTAAATGGCAACTGTCACTCAGCACATCTCCTTCCTTTTTTGTATGATTATACTTAAGAAGTTTTCTTTTGATCTCTTTAGTCCAGAATATTCCCTTTTTGTGGGAGACCTGACTCCTGATGTGGATGATGGGATGTTATATGAATTTTTTGTTAAAGTTTATCCATCGTGTAGAGGTGGAAAAGTCGTTTTGGACCAGGCAGGAGTATCCAAGTAAGTCCTCTTTTATTCATTCTTTTATTTCACTGCACATGCAGCAACAGAAAAGATA
The DNA here is from genome assembly GCA_035584735.1 of Pseudotriccus pelzelni. Lineage (NCBI taxonomy): Eukaryota > Metazoa > Chordata > Aves > Passeriformes > Tyrannidae > Pseudotriccus > Pseudotriccus pelzelni. Next base: position 69,159 of record JAWMRA010000058.1, on the reverse strand, counting down.
AAATTAAGCAAGGGGGAAAGAAGAATAGTTTTATCAGCTTAGGTTTTAGTAACGTTAAAATACGAAGTCTGCAGTTTTCTGGGGTTTTGATAGTCAGTGTGAGGCCCTTTGTGTGTTACTGCACTTCTTAAAATGCTGAAAAATGCCTGAAGTAAGCTGGAAACACTCTCCTCCTGGACTCCCAGGTGGAATTGCGCTATTATTTAGGCTATTCCTGCGAGAGGGTTTTATTTCAAACAGGGTAGGGCACACAAAGCTCTGATTCACTGTCAGGTTCTCAGCAGCCGCCTCGTTTGTCTTTGCTGGAAATGTCTCGCCAAAAACAGATATCAAAAACCTGGATTTCTTAATGTAATTAAAGCATTTTCTAAATAGCACAAATCTGAACTCTGTTTTCCTGGGGGAGGGAGCAGTTGCTGAGAGCCCTTGCTTTCAAAGCAGAGCATGGCTTCGGTGAAGCACAATATTCTGATATAATACCTGTTGCAATGTCGGGGTAAGACCGAGTTGGCTGTAGATCTCCCCACTGTCTCACATGAGGCTTCTCAGTCCTAGATTTGTTGGTTTAAGGAACCTCTGGAGGTCTGTGGTCCAGCTCCAAGCAGGACCAGTGCTAGGTCAGCTCAGCCATGAGTTGAGTAGCCTGGAAAACCTCCCAGGATGGAGACAATTCAGCCTGTCTGGGCAGCATGTTCCAGAGCTGCACTCCCTCTTCACGTGCAAGCTGAACCTCCTGCAGAGCTGCTCTGTCACTGTTGAATGCCTGTGCTGTCACTTCTGCCTCACATGGGACTGATACTTTTGGGTGCCTCCTCTTCCTCCTCCTCCTCTTCCTCAAGGTGTGAACCCCACAGCCCCTGTTTTGCTGCACCTGCCCCGGTCTCTGCCTACGGAACAGGTGATGGGTGCTGCAGTTTGGGCCACGAGCTGGGCTTTGGAAGCGGCTCAGAAGCGCAGTTCCTCAAGGAAAGGGAATCTGTGGTAGCTTGGGAAGCGAGGAAGGAGCAGGGACTTGGAGTCCTGTTCCTGGGAAGAGCAGGGCTGTCTGCCCTGGCTGTGCCAGCGCGTTGCTGCCAGGGGCTTTGTTGGGACTTGTGCAGTTACTCAAAGCTGAGGCAGCTGCAGGTGTCAGGGTGATGTGAGAGAGGAGCTTTGGGCTTGTGGACGTGCCCAGTGAAGGCCTGGCCCTTCCAGCCAGGGCTGGTGGATCAGGAAGGCCTCCTGCCAGCAGGAGAGCAGCCTGGAGCTGTGGTGCTGAGCCTGCTCCTCTGCTTCCTGCTGAGGGTGCAGGTGTGGGGGATTTTCCAAACTGCAGGGACAGGACAGAATGTCTGCCAGGGAGGTCCCAGCCACGAAGAAATGATTTCTTGCTGGATTTTCTCCTGGTTTAGCCATTGGTGTGGAAAAGCGAAGTTTCTGGAAGAGTTGGAAGAATCACTGTCTCCCTTGCTGCACCCATCATCAATTCCTGTACCCTACATCCAGCTCTTCATCTGCCTGTCTCTATTTTGGAACTGCCAGTCTTCCCAGTTTCCCTTACACACTCCTAGTCCCATCCAAAAGGCTGCAGGAGTCTTTGTGGCAGCTTAGAAACTTAGTTGGGTTTATGTATGAGCATCTTAAACTGCCGTAAAAGTTGACTTGCACTGCCTTGATTTGCCACAGTCCTTTGGCAGAGGGAAAGTTAAACAGAATGTGGGCCCGTGTAGAGTTTTGCTCGTGCTAAATTATCCAGTTTGTATGAAGATAAGCCTGAGCTTTGATCTGGTATTTTTGTGAGGAGGACACAGCCATACCTGTGTATTTATATAAAAATAGATATTTGGACTCATGCTGGCCAAGATCCTGAGTTTTCTGGGGACAAACTGCTCTGGAACAGCTTCCAGTGGGGACCTCGCAGGAGCAGCTGCTTTCCAAATAACACATTACTTGGTGTTTAGGAGTTCCCACAGAATAGATAATGCATTGTAAATTTACACCCTTGCTTACGGCTCGTTCTTTTCCCCAGGTAGACAAGCCCTTCCCTCCCAAACTCCTTCCTTCACTTAGATGGATTCCCTTACCCTCCCACACCTAAGCCTTTGATCTTTCTGCTGCGTGAGGCAGCCCATCCCATGTGGGATGCTGGCACTGCCCTCCTGGATGCTGTTGCATCGCTTCTGACTCACTGCAGCACCAGAGTCCCACGCAGAGGACCGTTGGGCTTGGAGGGAACTGGTGTTTCCCCCCTGGCTGATGAGCAGAGCTGCCACACCGCAGTGTTCTCACAGAGTCCAGGGGTCCTGGCTGTGCTGTCCCTGTCCCGGCTGTGCTCTCAGAGCAGGTCTTAGCCACTTGGTGTGACAAGCTCGTTTTCATCCCCTCTTTGGGGATGGCAGAAAATCTATTTGACTGTATTCCTCTTGAGAAAGAACTTGATTGGAAGGCACGTCTCATTGATCTTGGGGAAAAGCAGTGTTTCCCTTCCTGGTGGGGCAGTTTGGGATGCAAGCAGTGCCTGTGTCTTGTCAGCCCTGTGCTGACTTGCAACTCTTTGAGATTATCAGTATCCTCCCAGTAGAGATTTGGGGCTTTACCACTGTCTGCTCGTGCATTTCGACACAGCTTTGTGTCAGCTCCCTTCCAATTCCCCACAATCCACTGGCACGGGAGCTGCTTTATGTTTGTCAAGCCCTTAAAAGCACCGCTGGAGCTTGAACCTGTGGCTTCAGGCACTTTGGAAAAGCAACTGGGAGGCGGAATCGTTTCATCTCTCCCCAGAGCAGGGACAACAACCCGAACGAACGCGTTTCATTCGCTTTGTGTTTCCCAAACCAGAACCAAAATTCTCTGTGAATAATTTTTAAGACGTGGCCTGGCTTCTTCGGGTTGGTTTTAATGTGGTTTATTTTGTGTCTCTGCAGAGGTTACGGGTTTGTGAAGTTCACAGATGAACTGGAGCAGAAGAGGGCACTGACAGAGTGTCAGGGAGCTGTGGGGCTGGGCTCCAAACCTGTACGATTGAGTGTGGCTATACCAAAAGCGTGAGTATGAGAGCAGCCAGGTGTTCATGAGGAGGCATCACATCTGCTTTTAAATGTCTGTTTAGTGCTTTGGGTACATTTCCTGGATGTTTTCCATCACAAAGTGAAGGAATACCCCTGATAAAGGGGAGTATCAGAATGCCCAGGAATTCAGAGAAATTATAACCTTAGCTCAAGACTGAGCATTTTACACTGTTTTTGATTGTATACGTTATAAAATCCACACACGTGTACCCACACTGTAGTTAAATGTGACTGTTTTTAAAGTGTATGTTCCTTTGCATTAAATTGAAATAGCCTAAATCTGCTTATTGATGTCTGGATAGCAAAGCTCAATTACCTTGCTAATTCTATTATGATGTCTACTAAATATAAGTATTTTGGGGCAGGGATTAACTTTTTTTTCTGTGTTTGTTCAGAACCTGATACAATGAGATCCTGGTCTGACTTGGGGCTCGTAGCACTAGGGTAATACGAATCATAGTAATTGCTCCCTATTTGAATAATATTTAGATTTTCAGAAGCTTTGGGGGGGAAAAGGAAGAGAAAAGCAGAAAAAAGGGGTGTATTGTGGTGAGAAGATCGATGTTTCCTTCTTCCTGCTTCTCACTAATTTCATCACTAGCTTTTTATGTGTGACATACCTTCATTTTCAAGCGATATTTGCCATCTCATTTCAAATCTTGCTGGTCAGGCGGGATTCCGAGTTCCTTGGGAATGCTGCCACTTCATGGCGAGGAATGGGAATTTTAGTCAGCTCACAGGGTACTTATTTTTTGATTACTTGTGGTTCTTTCTACTTCATGAACTCTTCCAACTGTGTGCACTCAGTTCAGTGAGAAAGGGGACAAGTCATTGCTTAGGTTTCCTGTGGCAGAAGGAAGAGGGTTTTGTCCATTCTCGTTAAAGAAAACTCCAATATTTTTTTTGCAAGGCTTTAAGTCTTTAACTCTTCATGTAAAGCAAGATTCAGTACCTTGCCTCAGGAAGCTGCAGATTAGCTAACTTCATCCTATTTTTCAGAAGAAAAAAAGGGGCCCAAGAATCTGGACTGTGGTTCAGGATTGTTCTAAAACTAAGGCTCATGGTCCTGAACTCTTCCCTTCCCAAAGCCAGGAAGTGACGCCAAATTAACTCCTAAAGAATGAAAGCAATGTTTATTAATGAAGAGGAAGATGAATACAGGAAAGGGCATTAAATTTAAACCACTTCTTTCTTTATGCAAATGTATGCAAATGATAAATACTGCTGCAGTAAATAGTGATTATATTTTAAAGACTGAAAACTGCATGTTAGACTAAGCCTTGTCTTACAATGCCAGGTTGTATCTTAAGCTATTTCACTGCTTTTTTTCACACTTGTTCTGCACTATTTGCAACTCACTCCTGCTTTGTTTTTTGAAGTAACCGTGTGAAATCAATGGAGTACAATCAGATGTACAACTACAGCTACAACCAGTATTACCAACAGTACCACAACTACTACGCCCAGTGGGGGTACGACCAGAACACGGGCAGTTACAGCTACAGTTACCCCCAGTACGGCTACACACAGAGCACCATGCAGGTAGGGCAGCCCAGAATCAGCCCAGAGCGTGCCAGTGGGCATGGAAATGTTCTAGCTTCAGGCTCTGAGCACCACAGAATGTCCTGAGCTGGAAGGGACCCACAGGGATTATGGAATCCAACCCCTGGCCCCGCACAGACACCCCAACAATCCCACCCTGTCCCTGAGTGTTGTCCAAACCCTCCTGGAGCTCTGGCAGCCTTGGGGCTGTGCCCACTGCCCTGGGGAGCCTGGTCAGTGCC
>JAWMRA010000058.1:48233-61990 GCA_035584735.1 Pseudotriccus pelzelni | reverse complement strand
TCCAGCCATTCCCTGGGGGCTGTCCCTGCTCCCCCAGAGCAGAGATCGGAGCTGCCCCTCGGGAGGAGCTGCAGCCCTGCTGAGCTCTGCCCTCAGCCTCCTCCAGGCTGAATAGACCAAGTGATCTTAATACAGACCTCATAATAGTGAGTTCTTATCAGAGCTGCTCTGTGGTGTTTAGTAGTACCTGGTGTGTCCTTTTGCCTTATGTGGGGTAAAATTCTGCCCCTTACACTGGGTAAGAACACAGGGGGTCTCTTAATACATTTTTCAGGGTAGAAGGCTTCTCTTGGTACAGGCAGTGTTCAGAGAGCCTTCTGGGGTCCTTCCTAAGGCTTGTTTTAAAGGATAGAACACATCAGAACAGCCACCCCACTTCACCCCAAGAATTGCAAGAACTGCTGCCTCTGTCAGAGGTTTAGTGTGGGATCTCCCTCGTGGAGCGTTGGGAGTGGAACACAGGCTGATGTGTGAAGAATTCTGTTATAATCACTCTGATATAAAAGTCAGTCTCTGACAGTACCAATCAACAGGTGATGCTTGTAAAAGAAAAGGTGATTATCTGCTGTCCTAAGGGGTTTGTTTCTGCTTGCAGACATATGAAGAAGTCGGGGAGGATGCACTGGAAGGTACGTTTCTCAAATCCTACACTGAAGTTGTCTGTTCTGCACTGACCAGAGACAGACTTTCCCAAATTGGCCCTGATTTCAACATGTGCCATCCCTTTATCTCTGAGTAAATCTGAGAACTTTGCCTTCCCCCCTCCTGCAGATCCCACGCCTCAGTTAGACGTCCACGAAGCAAACAAGCAGTTCATGGAGCAGAGCGAGGAGCTCTACGATGCCTTGATGGACTGTCACTGGCAGCCTTTGGACACTGTCTCCTCAGAGATCCCAGCTGTGTTATAGCCTCGTTGCTGAGGCACTGTGTCTGTGGAATATCCCACCAGTGCTCTCCGGACTGTTCCGCCGCCCCCCAGTCCTGTGGGATCAGGGGTGGCCCTTTCCCCTCCCAGGCCTGGGACTGGGAGTACAGGAGGACTGTGGCCCTTTTCCTGTACAGAACAAGCGTCATAGGAGCATCATGGTAACCTTGATTCACGGTGAAAATTAGAACTGCAACAGTTTTATTCCTTTTTGTCTTGAAATGAACTCTTGGTACTTGTTGGGAATTGTAATTTATAAACCTTCGACGAGGTGGCACAGGGGAGAGACTCTACTCCATCCTACAATAAAAAAGTTGGTCTTTTAAGTAAAAATTACCCTTTGCATTTTGGTTCCTGCCCATTTTGGTTCCTGCCCATCTTTGTCTCCTTGTCTCCAGCCAACTTGTCTCCAGCCGTTTGGCCCAGCGCTCGTGAATGTGTTACTTTTTTTAAAAAAAAAAAAGATCATTGTTGGATGCCACTAAAAGTTCTCAAAAGCTTTCTAGTGACTGGGTAAGGTTGCTGTAACTTGAGCACGGGATGAAGAGCTGTGTTCTGGTTAAGCTAAGCTGTGATCATGAGCTGGAAAGCTTGGTGTTCTTAAACAACCTACCCGAAGAGCTCTTTGGAGAGCAAAGACCGAAAGTGGGTGTTAGAAAAGTACAGACCAATGCCTTTTACCTGGTGATCTCCTGCACACCTGACTTGCTCCTCCACCTGTGTATGAGGAAATAATTCCCGCTCAACCAAGCAGTTTAAAAACACTTTAACCAGCAACCGTATTTAAATGTTATTTTGTGTATCATGCCTTTATTTTTTTATTGGTCTCCTTAAGATGTTGAGATTCTGTAGCGTCTTCCACTGTCCTGTCAGAGGGAAACTGAAGATCTTGCAGCAAAAACGGGTCAGAGCAATCTCACTGATAATATTGTGCAACAAATTGTTGTGAACCTGGAGAGCAGTTTTCTACTGGATGTTGTATAAGCTGGGTGGACAAGCAATATAAATAAGCTGATATTATGTTGCATTAGAGGTGAAAGTGAAAATAACAGCACTTATGTACATGTTATAAGCCCTTTTCAGGCTTTTGTGCCTTAAACTCTTGGAGAAATAGGAACAGAGAAACTACCTGTAATAAATGTCTATCCAAGGAGTAGTTTGGTAACTGAAATTGCTGCTGCCGAGCGTTTCGTTGCCTCCCTGCCCATGTTGATGCAGAGATTTGCCACAAGATTTAAATACTTTGATAAAGCTACTTCTGCTACACCTTTGTTTGTGTCCATAATTATGATCTATTTGTCAGTCTGTGGGTTTTTTTCCTTAACAACTGTACCTGGGGATGTGACAGGGACTGGAGTTTGGTTGTCCCTGACCGAGTGGAGCTCGAGGACTGCTGGACTGCTGCCTTCTTCATCTGCTGCAAATTCTTCCTCCTGCTGTGCCCCTGACTGTGCTGCTGCCAGTGTCCTCACCTTCAGAACCTCTGAGTTTGAGGAAACGGATGTGCCCTGCGTGCCCTGGGAGTTTCAGAGGCGGCAGAAGTGGAAGAGAGCAGAGCTTTTTTATCTTCTGCTCAGCTCGGAGCAGCCGCTCTTCCTGGGAAGTTCAGTGGAGTGGCATTCCAGAGGTGATGTAAAGAAGGGGGATTTATGTCCTCCTGTTAAACACTTTCTAGATCATTCTGTTCCTGTGCTGCCCTGTGTGCCCTTCCTTCTCCTCTTTTGGAGCTGTCTTTCCCCATCCTCCCAAATTTTAGCTTTTTAATGCAGCCATCTCAGTTTGCTGCAGGAGATGACCTGAAGACACATTTATTAATCAGTATAAATTTACTCTGCTGTTCTCAGCTGCCCAGCACTGCTGCCCTGTGGAGTATTTCCCAATGCCTGGATAAACCCTCTCCATCCAGGCTTGTCCCTGAAGGAGAGAGGAGCAGGTTGTCACCTCCCGCCGACAGCAACTCTGGGGGAAAGTAAAATCCTTTCACTCTCTGCTTTTGTTTTCATAGTGGAAGAAAAATGGTAAATATTAGTCCAACCCATCCTAACCCCTAATTCCTGGGAGAGCTGAGCACATACAGACCCTCAGCAGGAGCAATTTGGGAGCACAGAGGCCAGCAGGGATGACCTGCTGACGCTGTTTACTGGTGCTGCAGAGCCCAAAATAGCTCCTGCAATTCCTTTTAAGAGAGGTTGATGTGAGGCTCTGGGCCGCATTCCCTGGAGGTGTGAGCCAGCCTTTTGGGGTTGTTCGGGAGAATCTCAGCCAAGGTTCTGTGGAGCTGTTAAATCTGTGGGTTGTTTTTTTTTTTTTCTGTGTATCATTAACTCACCTTAATGTTCATTTTCAGCTCCCGGCCGTTGTTGCAGCATCTGAAGCACAGAAGAGGCTTTTATGTGGAGCTCCAAAACAGCCATCTCCTGGAATTTCTGGAGTTCATGCTTCGGAATCCAAGTCAAGCAGAGTGTGGGATTTTGTTTCTCCTGCGTCGCTACAGGAAAAGCCTGGATTAATTACTATTTAGTGTCACCCAGGATGAAAGACAAGGACTCCATGTAGTAAGGTAAATCCTGGTTTTATCTTCATGTGCTCAAGGCAAGAAATCCCAGGCAGGTGATATCACAGCTCCCTGGGATTATGTAATTCCTGAAAATTGCATCCAAATCTGCCACTGGGATTATGGAGCACTCTGCCTTTCTGCAGGGACGGTTTATAGCAATTACAACAACAACAACCCAAACACTCCTGTTGAAGATGAGATAATCCAATTTAGATGAAAGTGCTGGGACTCAGATTCCCATTTGAGTTACACAGGCTGGGAAAAGTTCAGCAGAGCTGGAGGGACGTGGGTGTGTTTGGACTCTCCAAAGGGTGAGCTCTGAGGCTGTGGGGTGGCCTCTTGCCATCAGCCTGTGTTTAATTAAAAGCTTGACAATACACACCAGGGGTGGCCTGGGAGAGATCCTGACCCGCTTCCAAAGGGTTGAGGAGTCTGGAAGCATTTCTTGAGCTCATCTAGGGCTGGGTGAGGGGGCTGACAGGGGGCTGACTGTCATGATTTTTTGCCATGTGGGTCTGACTAGACAAAATTCCTGTTACTTGGATCAGTGTCAGGACACGGGTTCATATCCCACACACTGAGACGTACCCGACACCCTCAGGAATTTCTCTGAATCCCTTTTGAGGAACAGAGATAAACATTTGACTCTGATCTTTCCGTGCTGGGTTTCTCATTACTGCCTTGTTAATCCCCAGCTTCTGCTAAACAAAGATCTGAGAGAAATTTTTTACCTTCCAGCCTTGCTATCTCCCAGTGCATCTTGTAAATCGTACTGGATACACCAGTTTCTGGATTTAACTTGGGATTTGCTTAGACATGAAATTAATTCAGTGGCAGGATAGGGTATGAATTTGAAATGCAATAGCAGAAACTGCTAGAGCTGGTTCAGGAAATGTCACTGGTAGGGCTCACTTTCCCTTTTTGCCTGGTGGAAAATGTCTCCTTTTTTTTGATTCCTGTTCCCCAGTCAAAGTGGTTTTTCCAAGTGCAGTCAGTTTTGTAGGAAGGGTATTGGGGTCCTGCTTGGCACACACCCTTTTTTCTAAGGTGCAGGGTGGGGTTGTTGGGATGTCCTGTCCATGGCCAAGAGCTGGACTTGATGATCCTTGTGGGTCCCTCCCAACTCAGCCAATTCCATGATTCTGTGATTCCAATGTCATGCTGCTTCTGCTGTTAAATTTCCAGGAAAAAGTCATGATGGATAACACAGTTAAGGTGAAAAAGATTGAGAGCTGATCCTGGCCAGGGCTTGGCTTGTCCCAGGGAGCCACAGGCACAACAAACCCCTGGATCACTTAATTCTCACCCGCTTTTCCTCACTGAGGGTTTTCACAGGGCACATCCCTGTGCATTGCCTGCTCCCACCTGTCAGGTGATGGGAATTGCAGCCTCTTCCAGCATTTTCTCCCTGTCCTGCGCTGTGGAAGAGGCTGGTGAGAGGTTCCTGGGAGGTTTCTTCAGGGATTCACTGACTGTGGATGTGCAGTGGGATTTTCCCTGTTGCTCTTTGGATCTCAGTCCATCTTCATGTGATGGGCTGAGGCCTGCTGGGCATCCTGTACTTTTCCCTGTTGATCTTTGGGGATTCTCCCAGTTCAGCCTCTTCCCAAACAATGTTTACCAAAGTTTGAATTTTTGGGGGAAGGCTGGGTGGTGTTTTTTTTTTCCTACAGTGATCTCCCAGTATCTGCCCTGCCCTAGGATTTGACAGGGAGCTTTTTAGGTTCCTTTTGCACGAGTGGCTGTGCCAAGGAGACTCCAGGGAATGCCTTGTGACTTGGCAGAGCAGCTGGGAGATCCATGAAGGAGGAGGAGGAGGAGGAGGAGGAGGATGGGAGCAGCTGCTGGTCCTCTGTCCCTGCCAACTTTGACAGGGGCTGTCTTTGCAAGGGTTTGGCCACAAAGTTTGGGGCTCATTTCCACACTTGGCTTTAAATGGGTGCCAGGTTTATTTTGTTGCTGGTCTGGCATGTTTCGGGGGACCTACCAGCTGGAAAGGGCCATTCCTGAGCACTGGGAATTTTTTCATCTGTTAGTTTTGCTCAGGACAGATTAAAAACTGACTGTTCTCCCCCAGCCTTTTTGACCCTTCTCCAGGGCTCAGGCACGGAGCATTCCTGGGCTTTTCCAGCTGATTTCCCACACTGGCTGTGCCTTCAGCACCTGCAGCTGTTCCAGCACTGCCTTCCAACTCCTTGGCAGGTGCTCCCACTCTAAATCCTTTTCATGGATTATGGATCACGAGCCAGGAGCCTGACAGAGGTATTGTGTTGGCAAACAGACTTTTGTTTCCAAGAAACTTTCCTTCTGTTCCCTGAGGGTGGGTGTTCCCCCCATGTTCCAAAAGGGAGGAAGGAGTAGGGAATCGGCAGCTGCTGCCTTCAGCTTTTCCAAGAGCCCCTTGGATGGAGGAGGAGAGAGGAACTTTCTCGGTGCCCCCTGGATTGGAGGGTCTTTGAGGAGAGGAGGGGGAGCACAGCTCACAGGTGGGGAATCATGGAATTATGGGGTGGTTGGAGCTGGGATGGACCTTAAGCATTATCCAGTTCCAACTCCCTGCCGTGGACAGCGACACCTCAGTGGGGTGGGTTTGTCCTTTGGGGAGTGGGATGGGGATGGAGTGGGATAGCAGAGGATGGGGACTGACGGACGGATGGATGAAGGGATGGAGGGATGGATGGAGGGACGGATGGATGGAGGGATGGAGGGATGGACGGACGCCGGGGGCTGTAGGCAGAGGGAACTACAACTCCCAGCAGCCTCTGCTGCCCCAGCAGCCAATCAGCGCTCGCTGCCGGGCTAGAAAAGGCGTGCGCGGGTTCCATTCTTCCTTTCGCGGTGATGGCGGCGGGGCGGGCGGGCTGTGCCGAGCCCGGCGGGGCCATCCTTCGCCATCCTTCGCCATCCGCCCTCCCCGGGGCTCCCCCGCCGCCCGGCCCCGCCGCACCGGCTCCCCGCGGGCACCGCGCCCGGCGGCGGCGCTTCGGGGCGCTCCCATGGCCGCGAAGGGCGGCGCGACCTTCATCCGGCCCGGGCCGGGCCCGGCCTGGGTGAGTGAGGGAGGGAGAGACCCCCGAGGCTGAACCGGCCCCCATCCCGGGGCCCCGCGGGCCCGGCCGGCCCTATCGAAGCTGCGTCTGTCGGTGCTGTGGCAGACGCGGTCAAAAAGGAGCCGAGAGCGAAGGGATTTTCCCCGACGGTCGCCGCTCAGTTGGAGCCTCCGTAACTGTCCGGCAACATCTCGGGAAAATACACGGCCCGGGAGGGTGGGGATGGAGGATTGGCGCTGGAAGGAAGCGGCTGCTCCTGGGGTCGGAATTGCTGCACGGGGAGGTGGGAGCGGGCGGGTGTCCCGCCCCTCTGGTGTTTTAAGATGCTTTATGTACCTGACGCTCAAGACTTTGTTCTTCCCCAGCAGCATCCTGGTGATCCCGGAGTGTGGGATGGCTCGTGGCAGCTTCGCCCTGGCAGCGTTGGGCAGGTGAGGTGGGAGATCCAGGCCCTGGATTCTCCTTTAGGCTGGGAATTTGGGAATTTCGTGGCCTCCCTGGGCCAGAGCAGGGACCAGCAGCATTTCCTGCCCCTCTGCCCTGGCACGGTGCCAGCATGTCCGTGTTCCAGGGGTGTGGATCCTCTGCTGGGCTCTGCAAACTTCCCTTAGTTCTTGTTCCATCGAGATCATGTGTGTGTTGGATAAGGGCACTCTGTGGCCCAAACTAGAGGCAGAAAACTGGGAATCAACCCTGATCCAAAGCCAGTGGATCACTCTGTCACAGGCTTTCCTGGCTGAGCTCCACGTTTATCCGCATGTTTATCCAAGAGCTGTGGCTCCACACAGTGGCTGCAGGTCTCCAACAACATGCCAGAGCAACGGGAAGGTCTTTGACTGCTGGGCCTCCTCTGCCCGTGGCTGTCACTCGCCCCTCCTATATATTTTTGGGAATTGGGCTGTTCCTCGTGTTTTCGGGGGGGGATAAGTCAGGGGTGTGTCCATGGGAAGCTGCAGCTTGCAGCTGATTTTTTATGAGGGTTTTGTGATGTCTTCCAGGATCCCTGGGTGTTTCAGAGCTCACCTGCCTGATGGATAGACGCCAGGTAGGAACGTGGTATCGGTGTTGGAGCTCCACAGCTCATCCCTCCAGTTCCCTTTCCCATTAGATCTGAATACCGATCTTGTGGTCGAAAAAGGAGGAAGAGTAAAAATTCACCCTGGTCTAGGGCTCTCTGCGGGTGTGTCCTGTCCTGAGAGGGGCCAGTGGGAAGACAGGCCGTGCCAGCCTCCTTCCTTGGGGAAGGCTGGGTGGGAGGGAGGGAAACTCCTGCTCAGGAGAAGGGATAAATGTTGGGCAGGGATGTTGGGGTGGATGGAGGGTTGGGGTTTATGTGGGGTGGGATCTGAGCCATGGATTTACAGTGACCCTTCAGCTTCACTCTGGCTCTGTGTTTCCAGGAATTACTCACTGAGAAAGACTGAGAGCTTGTGAACCCTCTCCCAGGGGGTCTGGTGTGCTCCGTGTGGAGAAGCTGCAGCGTGGAGCAAGTGAGTGTCCTGGTGTTGGCTGGGCAGGAGGTTTGGATTGGACATCAGGAGGAAATCCTTCCCTGGGAGGTTGGGGAGGGTCTGGCACAGGTTGCCCAGAGAAGCTGTGGCTGCCCCATCCCTGCAAGTGCCCAAGGCCAGGTTGGAGCAACCTGGTCTAGTGGAAGGTGTCCCTGCCCATGGCAGGGGGTGGGAACAGGATGGGCTTTAAGGTCCCTTCCAGCCCCAGCCATTTGAGTGTTTCCCTGTGGGCAGTGCCTGGGTGAGATCAGTGGCAGCACAGCCTGGTCTGTGATGACTCCTGTTTCTGGAGACTGTTGGATGAGTCCTGCGGATATGGGGCTGAGGCCAGGCATGAGCTACCCCAAAACCACTCTGTGGGGTGGGGAGGGGACAGCCAGGAGCCCCTGAGTGCAGGTGGGATCTGACCCAGCACCAGGCCTGACTACTCCTCACTCAGCTGGATTATTTATCCCTTTTTTCCAGGTCTTAGCAGAGCATGGAGCTGAATTGAGCCCGTTCCTGAGGGATTTGTTGCTACGTGGTACTTTCCCAGCCCTCCCGCAGTGGGAGCTCTGCAGAGCCAGATCCCTGCTCCTTCCCAAGCCATGAATTCCTCTGGGTGGAATCCACTCGTGGACTCCTCTCACCTGCATTGCAGGGAGAGGGGACTGCTTTGGCTCCGGGTGCTGCTTGAGATCCCATTCTGACACTGCCTGGAAGAACACTCCCTTCTGTGGAGTTTCCTCAAGAGTGGAGTTGTTTAATATTAGTGGATATTAAATCTTGGAGGCTCAATAAACACAATTGCTCAAAATCCTTGTGGTGTCTCTCATGTTTGGGGTGTGTGGGGATGGGGTGAGGCTTGGCTGGATGGTCTGAGCCTGGCTGGGGGTGATCAGTGCCAGGGGGTCTGGGCATTCCCTTCCAGTGGTGCTTCAGGGTTGGATCCTGTCCCTGCTGCAAGGGGACACAGCCCTGCGTTTATGTCCCTGGAGTGCAGGAACACACCTGGATCATCACAGGGGTGCTGGAGTAACTCCTGCAATCCTACACTTCCAGCACCTTCAGGTGGAGCTTTGGTGATGCCAGTTGCCTGGTTTTTCACAATGGACAACAAGCAGGGATGTGGGGGTCACAAGAGCTTGGAAATTCTCATTCCCTGTCCCTGTTTGGCAACAGCACCTTTGTCCAGTGCCTCTGACCCCTTTTCCCTGCAGGGACTCCAGAGCCCCTTCCCTATGGAGCCTGTCCCCCTCTCGGGAGGGACAACAGTGTGTCTGTGCACTCACAGCAGGACACACCTGGCATGTGACAACTGCAAACAACACCCCGGGGGCAGGAGGATGAGGACGGAGAAGCTGCTCCCTCCTCCCGGGGGCGGTTTGTTTGTCTGCCCAGGTGACTGCGGGGCCAGAGCCGTCCCTGTCCCCAGGTGGGGTGGGGACAAGGGTGGAGACCTGTCCGTGTCACCGCCAGGACAGCAGAGTCAGAATCCAGCCGGCCATGGGGACGGTGACAGATCCCCCCCAGGACCCCGACCCCGGGGGACACTTCCAGTTCCGCGTCATCGTGCTGGGGGACGCGGCCGTGGGCAAGTCCTCGCTGCTGCGCTGCTTCGCCGAGGGGCCCGGAGGGGGGTCCGGGGGCGCGGCCACCCCCGGCCCCACCGTGGGCGTCGAGTTCTACAGCCGGACCGTCCCGGTGCCCCCCGCGGGCAGGGCCAAGCTGCAGCTCTGGGACACGGCCGGCCAGGAGCGCTTCAGGTGAGCTGGGGACGCGGATACAGCACCCACGCGGGACCCCAGACCCAGCTCAGCGTCCCCCCCACTCACGGTGGGTGTAAATCCCCGGCAGGCGTGCGGGGACAGGCAGTGATGCCTCGCTGAGACAGCGACGCTTTAGGGGACGGTGAAACCTTGTGCTGAGCTTGCAGCGACTCCAGAGCTGGTTGTTGGGAAGCAGCCAAGAGAGCAGGACTGGAGGAGAGTCCTGGGGTGCTGCTCCTGGGCTGCTGGTGGGCTGGGGCTGCGTGGTTTCTCTCCTGATTGCATCAGGAGCTCCTGGGAGTGTGAAAGAGGCTCAAATAGGGCACAAGGGGCTGGAGAGCCGGTGCCACGGCTGACCAGGGGTTCTGTACTCTCCGCGTCCCTGGGAGCCTTTCTGGGGCCCCAGGGTTGGTCTGGGGGTGCTGCCCCTTCCCCACTGCTCCCCGGGCTGTTGGGGGGGATGGAGGGACCCCAGAGGCCCTTAAAAACACACAGCCATCTGGACTGGGAGGGGGGATGCCGAACAGAAAGGCCGGGTGGAAACGGCCCAGGCCGATCTCCTTTCCCGCTCCTCAAGTCCCAACCGGCTCCCAAAAAACCCCCTCAGCCCCATCCCCGGGATGTGAACGCGGGGGCTGCCCCAGTGCCCCTAGAAACGCCCCCCTGGGCGTGCCCAGGTCCATCACCAGGTCCTTCTACCGGAGCGCGGCGGGGGTGCTGCTGGTGTTCGACCTCACCAACCGCGCGTCCTTCGAGCGCGTCCCCGAGTGGCACCGCGAGGCCGCGGGGGGCGGGGACCCCCCCGCCTTCGTCCTGGTGGGGCACAAGTGTGACCTGGAGGCCGAGAGAGCCGTGTCGGCGGAGGAGGCCGGGCGCCTCGCCGCCAGCCTGGGCATGGCCTTCGTGGAGACCTCGGCACGCAGCAACCTCAACGTGGATTTGGCCTTCCAGATGTTGGCAGGGGTCATCCAGGAGGCCCTGGCACGGGGGGTCCTCGCTCCTCACCGGGGCTGCGATGGCATCAGGCTCATCCCCAGGCAGAGCCACCGCCAGCCCCCGGCACGGCGGGAACCCCGGGAGCGCTGCCAGTGCTGATGGGGACGGGTGGACACGAGACCCTCTACCCAAGGGGATGTTCTTCACTCAGGCTTGGATTTAGTTCAGATCTTAATCTGGGGGCTCTGAAAAAAATGATGCTCTGCTGTAGGAGTGTTTTTAATAAACCTGAGGTTTTTCCACGCTAAATAAAGGCTGTGCTGAGTGCCGGATGCCAGGCAAGGACCCAGCACTTGACCCATGGCATGGGGGGTGCTCTGATTTGGAGAGGGGGGTTGCTGGTGGGGTTACAACCCCCCTCCCCAGGTCTGTGTCCCTTTTGGGGCCTCCTGTCACTGGGAAAATGGAAGCAGGAACCCCCGAGCGATACCAGCTGGATGGAGCCAAAATAAAGGGAGTGAAGGGGTTCCAAACCAGCACCCCTGGCTCTGGGAACGCCTCCTGGGTGGAGGAGCTCCCTGCCTGCCCGGACACGCACCCGGCACGGGGGTGGCGGGGCCCGGCACCGGCAGAGGCACCGATGGAGCCGCGGTGGCAGTACCAGTTCCGGGTGATCATGCTGGGGGACTCCACGGTGGGGAAATCCTCCCTGCTCCGACGCTACACCGAAGGCACCTTCCTGGACGCCGTCAACCAGACCGTGGGGGTGGATTTCTACGTCCAGTTCGTGGAGCTGGAGCCGGGGCTGAGGGTGAAGCTGCAGTTCTGGGACACAGCCGGGCAGGAGAGGTTCAGGTGGGTCTGTGGGGTGGGGAGGGGTGGAGGAGGTGGATGTCCCACCCCGGATTTGGGGTGGGATGATGTGATGCCAACCCCAGGAAGGTCCTGGATGGGGCTGTGTTCCCGCTGGTCCCTTCGGTGGGGGAGCCCCATGTGTGAAGAACCAGCCAAAGCCAAGGGAAAGGAGCACTTGCTCCAGCTCTAAAGGGGCTGTGGGCCCTGCTCCGAGCACTCTTCTGTCCCACAGCTGCAGAGGGGCTGGGGAAGAAGCTGGGAGCCCACTGGGAGCTGGGCAAAGTGGTTTTCCAAAGTGGTTTCCAGCTCAGCTGCCAGGAGCCTTCACACCTCACTGTGGGGCTGCCACTGCTGGCCGGGTGGCTTCTGAGGACAAGAGAACTCAGGAGATGCGGCTGCAAGGGGTGAAAGAGCTCCAGGACTGTGGCTGAAGGGGTGGGAAAGCTCCAGGACCAAGGCCACAGGGGCAGGAGAGCTCCAGGACTGTGCCTGCAGGAATGGGGGAGCACTGGGTCGTGGCTGCAGGGCTGGGGGAGCTCCAGGATTGTGCCTGCAGGGATAGGAGAGCTCCAGGACCGTGGCTACAGGGATGGGGGAGCCCTGGGGACTGCGGCTGCAGGGGACAGACGAGCTTTTTGGTGGCCAAGCAGTCACAGAGCCTCTCCTGGAACCCTCGGTGACGCAGCCAAAGGGCCGATTCTCTGCCCTTCCCGCTGCTTTGGGCAGGGGCAGCGGAGATGCTGCCCAAGGTGACACAAGAGACCCCATGGGGGCATCTCACCCCTTTTTCCCATCTCCCCCTCCTCCCCACAAAGGTCCGTGACTCGCTCCTACTACCGCAACTCGGCCGGGGGGATGCTGCTCTTCGACCTCACCAACCGCGCGTCCTTCGAGAGCGTGCGGCGCTGGCACCGCGAGGTGACCGACACGGTGCAGCCCTTCGGCGTCGTCTTCCTGCTGGTGGGACACAAGAGCGACCTGGCGGGGCAGCGCCGCGTGGGCCGCAGGGAGGCCGAGAGGCTGGCGGCCTCGCTGGGCGCCCAGTACGTGGAGACCTCGGCCAAGGACGCCTCCAACGTGGCCCTGGCCTTCCGGATGCTGACGGTGGCCATTTACCAGGCGCTGCAGACGGGCAGGTTGGCGGCCACCGAGGCGTGGGACGGGGTGAAGAGCAGCGTGCCCCTGCCCGTGCCGCCCAAAGCTCGGCTGCCGGAGAAGGAGGAGAGGAGGAAGAAGTGCTCGTGCTAGAGCCGGGATGCGCTGGGATGTGCCCCTTGCTGCTCATCGGCCTGCCAGGACAGGGAGGCCAGCGCTCTCTGCGAGCATGTAATTAACTGTAAGAGTTGTTAAACAGTTTAATTGTAACAGTTTAGGCTCAGTATCTAAGATTTGGTGGTTAATGTAGCGGTTTTTGAAAGGACAGGGAAATAATGTAGCAATAAAATTAAATGAACGTTTCAAGGACCCTGAGGCACGCTCGTCCTCTGCACATTCCAGTCACCAACGTAGCCTGGACTGTGGCTGCAGAGACAGGAGAGCTCCAGGGACACGGCACCAGGGACAGGAGAGCTCCAGGATTGTGGCTGCGGGGATTTGGGAGCTCCTGTTGGTTCAGCTGCAGGAAGCCCTCGGGCCTGGGCAGGTCTGGCCATCACACGGTGATCCCATCTCAGTGGGAAGCGGAGATGGAGCAGGAATGAGCAGCACAGGAGCATTAAACACCCCTGGTCATCCCTCTGCTTTGCTTTTCCTCAGGAAGCAGCAGAGCCAAGGCTGCCCTAGGGAAGGGTGGAATCCCCAGGTGGGACTTCAGGCACCTGCAGAGGTGGGTGTCACCCCATTCCCCTCTTCTCCCTCCTGTACTGACCAAGTCCCAAATCATAAAGCCCTAAATTCTTTAAATCTACTCAAATAGAATTAGAAGTAACAGATTTATTATGTAACTCAGGTAATATATTATTACCACTCTGGCTCAGGACCTGCCTATCTGAGCACAAAGCAAAAATCCTTCCAAGGTCTAGAAGGGGCTGGAGGGGAAGCCACAGGAGGAGCAGCCAAACTTGGGTTGTTCGGGGGGGCTGCAGCTCCTCCCGAGGGACAGCTCCGATCTCTGCTCTGGGGGAGCAGGGACAGCCCCCAGGGAATGGCTGGAGCTGTGTCAGGGCAGGCTCAGGT
>JAWMRA010000058.1:29998-45867 GCA_035584735.1 Pseudotriccus pelzelni | reverse complement strand
TGCTCCCCCAGAGCAGAGATCGGAGCTGCCCCTCGGGAGGAGCTGCAGCCCCCGCTGAGCTCTGCCCTCAGTCTGCTTTGCTCCAGCTGGACACACCAAGTGCCCTCAGCCATTCCTCATATGCCCCCTCCTGATCCTTCACCACCTCTGTGTTCCCCTTTTACGTCCCTCTGTTACGGCTTTATATCTTTTTTATATCGTGGTGCCCCAAACTGTATTTCCCCCGGGACTGTTATTTCACAGCTTTTTGCAACAGAGCCATTTTGGCACTGGGGACACAGAAAGACAGGGATGGCTGAAGGCTGCAGGAGAACACAGAGGTGTCAAATGAATCGTGACAATGCCTGTGAAAATGCCCAGATTAGCTCCCTGTGCAGCCCCTGCCATGGGCTGGTACCCACCTCCTCCACATCTTCATCCAGCTGCTCGTTGGGATCCACCTCTCGCACCAGGTCCTGCAGTTTCTTCTTGGTTAAAACCTGAGGGTGTGGGAGAAGAGGAAGGATTTACTGCCCTGCTCCAGCAAAGCAGCAGCACAGCCACAAACACCACCCTCCCCCCCGTGCCCCCAGGGCCCGAGTCACGCTGTTGACACAGTCTATCAGCTCAGGAATGGCAGGGATAAGGAATATCAGGTGTTAAGGAGTCATTTTGGAGCACCAGGGGTTGGCTCTGGGCAGAAAGGGGAATGCAGCAGTCAGGATAAATGTCTCCAGCACTAAACTGGCACCAAAATGCTGCTGGCAAGTGGGGGGGGAAAGGCAAAACTACAAGTTTTAAGAGGAAGACAACAAGTGTAAGCAACATATCAGTGACTAAAGCTGTGCTCAGGGCACGAGGGAAGTATTTCCATGGCTCTAGTGCTTATCAGCTTTAGTGCTGCTCATGGAAAACAGAGATAGGGGGGTACTGGGTTATCCCAGGGCAGCAGCCAACCGTGGCAGGGAGCAGAAACCACACTGGGCTTGACCAACAGGATGCTGAGTCTTAAAAGATCTGGATGGAAGCTGTCAGCCTGCTCGACTGATCCAGGCACAGGTGGGAAATTCCTGCCTTTCCTGGTTCCCTCGCTGCTGTGCCTGTGTTTGTGCTGGTGCAGTTCCTGAGAGCCCCAGTGAAGCCATCAGGGAGCAATCCCAGGGCAGCAGCTTGTTTTATGCACATCAAAGCCTCCAGAGGTTGGAAGGGACCTTAAATATACCTTATTCCAGCCCTTATGCCATGGGCAGGGACACCTTCCACTAGCCCAGGTTGCTCCAAGCCCTGTCCAACCTGACCTCAGACACTTCCAGGGATGGGGCAGGCACAGCTTCTCTGGGCAACCTGTGCCTCGCCACCCATTTCCCCCCCAAATTCTTCCCATCTAAACCCCATTTAAAAAGAACTTCTCCCCCAATATACATTTCCTGAGGCTGCAAAACCCACAGCATCCATTCCACTGGCCTGGAAACAGCTGAAAGAACCCCAGGAAGAAGCTCTGCTCACTCAGTAACTGATACTTTACCAGACACAGAGTATTTGCTGGTCATTTAAGGAGGCAGAAGGGAGCCAGGGGCAGGGCTGAGCATCATCCCTATTGTCCTCGAGGCAGGGATGGAATTACCTGGTTGCTCTCAGGGCTGAGCCTGCCCCCTCCACTGGGTGTTCCAGGCATCTTGGCCACGGTGGTGCTGTTGGCCATGGAGCTCTGCGGGGGGGTGCTGGCTGGCTCTGGCTTGATGGAGGAGAAGTTGGAGAGGTTGATCAAGGTAGAAGGGCCAAACTGGTTCATAATCTGCTGGGCTTTAGATTTTAGGTCATAAAGCTTGTCCAGGTCCTGCTTCTTCTTGGGGTTGTGGGGACCCAAACCAATCAACTGGGAAAGGAAAGGAGAGCCAGGGTTAGAGGCAGAGAGGGAGTTCAGTGGGGTGGACAGGTCTTTGTCCCAAGAAAACTAGAGTTTATAGAAGATCAGGGGTCTCTGGCAAGAAGAGAGAAGCGATGTTTAAGCAGAAAAGAAAACCTTCCTTGGTGTGTGGAAAATGAAGTTTCCCAGAAGCACAGGCCAGTGACAGCAGCACTGACCCACCCACCCACTCACACCTCGGGCTGAACCCCCCCACTCTCACCCCTCAGGGCCTTCCTGAACCCCCCTTCTCACAGCCAGCTTTGAGGAACAGGCCACACAGAGCAAATTTAAGTGCAGCAGCACAGGATCCCTCATCCCACACTCCAGGGCCCTCAGGAGAAGGCAGGGCTCAGCCTCCCCGGGCTCTCATTTTTGGCAGCACCACCCTGCCAGCCCGGCCTGCAGCAGCCCCTCCACGTGGGATTGACAACAGCGGGTCCATTTTGGGTGCTGAGGACACAGTTTGGGTGCTCAGAGGGGCAGGAACACGTGTGTGCCCAACCCTGCCCATCATTCCTCCCACACTGGGCAACCAACAGCCACAGGAAAAGGACTGGGATTTAGGGAGCTCCTGAAGGTGAACCAGAAGTGGGCTGTGGCTGACAGATCCTCCAGGTGCCTGAAGTTTCTCAGGCTGTTGGTCACAGACTGACCGGCTCCTCCTCTGTTCCACGGCTGGGAGGCTCTAAAGCCCACGCTGGGTGAAGTTTTGCTCTGTCCTCACTGCTCCACAACAGGAAACTCATCCAAACCCTGCCCCTCCCACTGCCACAACCACCACTGGGCAGCAGGGACGGGCCTGTCACAGGGAAGGAGAGTTCAGGGAATGGTTTGACGGCAAAACCTCTCGTGAAGGGGACAGAGGTGGGTGAAAAGCAGCAGCTGAGGCTGAACTTGCAAAAGAAGAGTTTGTTTAACCAGCTTTACAGGACGTTGACATGCAGTGTCTGCCCCCTGAGCCACAAACAGACATTTCCCCCTCATCAGAGCAAGCCTGGTTAGTCTGGATTAGTTAAACCCACACCAGAAAGCACACAGGAACACTCAGGGGCAGCTGCTTTAGTGCTTCACTCCAAGGCACACTCATGCACCTGCAGACAGGGATTTATATTCCAGACACCCTCCTGCAGTGCCCTCGGCAAGGCTCCAGCTCAGTTTTAGCTGGATTAACGATGGAAAACCACGGCACTCACACCCTGAACCCCCCTCAGCTGCACCTCTGGCCGAGGAGCTCAGCACAACACCAGGAGGGACCTCCAGTCTGGGTTTTAGCTGGGGCTGGTCTCAGGCTGTTCACCCCACTCCTCACTTCCCAAATCCACCCAGCAGGAACTCCTGCCCACCATGCAGGGCAGGGAGCACCCAAACCCTGGGGCAGAAAGCCCCAGAACCCTCGGGGAGAAGCACAAAGTGGTTTTGCTGGTTTAATTCCCGGATCTCACTGCACCCTCCGGGTGCTGCCAAGATCCCATGGACACAAAACCCGCGGGGTGAGCAGGTTCCCAGGGCAAATCCCACATGCCAGCCCCGTTTTACTTACAGCTATTTGAGTGTCTAGATCTTTAATTACATCAGCAACTGCTGTGGGCCCAGAGGGTGCAGAGGCCATGGCCCACAGCCTTCCCAGGGTGTCACCAGCCAGCGGGACCTACTCTGGCCTCATCCTCTTCCACACAACTCCCAATCCTACAGGAACACCAGATATTTTTTTTGGTATCACCCATCCTTTATAAGATGCTGAGAGGAAGCAGTTTGACACGTTGCCCTCACTACAGGGCCAGAGGTCTCCCTGACAGATCACACAGTGGCTGCTGCAGAGGAGGAGCATCCCACGGGATCCTGAAGAAATATATGGCCACATTCCTCCTTCTTCTGCCAGGAAATGGAGCATCCTGGTGCCTGCTGATATGCAGGTCAGCCCAGGCCCTACAGCAGCAGCTCCCTCCAAGGCAGGAGGAGGTTTGGGGGCAGTGACAACTGGGACTGGTTCAGTTCTGGGGCAGTACAAGGTTAGAGCTGCAACTAAAATCCATGTTAATGCCAAACAGCACATTCTCTGGAGGGCTCAGGGGGCTTCCACTTCCACCAATCACGATGATTTTCACAGAATGTCTAAATACAACCACAGAATCATGGAATGGTTTGGGCTGGAAGGGATGTTAAAGACCACACAGTCCCACCTCCTGCCATGGGCAGGGACACCTTCCACTAGCCCAGGTTGCTCCAAGCCCTGTCCAACCCGGCCTTGAACATTTCCAGGGATGGGGCAGCCACAGCTTCTCTGGGAAACCGGTGCCAGAGCCTCTCCACCCTCATGGGGAAGGATTTCTTCCTAAAATCCCATCTACCCCTGTCCTCTGGCAGTGGGAAGTCATTCCCTGTATCCTGTCCCTCCATCCCTTGTCCCAGGTCCCTCTCCAGCTCTCCTGGAGCCCCTCCAGGCACAGGAAGGGGCTCCAAGGTTTCCCTGGAGCTTTCTCTCCTGCAGGCTGAACACCCCCAGCTCTCAGCACTCACCACCCACACGGGGATGGGACCGAACCCCCCTCCCCGCGCTGGGCGCGCCGGGCGCCGCGGGGGCAGCGCGAAGGTCACCGAGAGACACCGACGCCGCGCAGCGCGCCCGCCCCGGGGCTCTCTCCCGCACTTGCCGCCGTGTGGAGCCCCCCCGGAGGCTCCGCGAACCCCGCCCGGTCTCCCCCCGTACCTCCCCATGACCCGCGGCCGCTCCGAGGCCCCGCCGCGCTCGCTCCGCCGACACCGGGGCAGCGCTTCCGCTTCCGGGCGCGGGCGAGCGCGCGCCTCCGCCAATCGGGGCCGCGTCCGCCCGTGCGCGCGCGCGCGCCTCCGCCAATCGGGGCCGCGTCCGCCCGTGCGCGCGCCGAGGCGCTCCCGCCGAAGGCGCTCCCCCCACACACACCCCGTCAACGCGGAGCTGCCTGAGGGGCGGGGAAGGCGGCGCGCCCAGCATGCCCCGCGCGATCTGCATAGCGCCGGCGGGGCCGGACAGCGCCGAAACGGCGCTTTTCTTAGGCGAAAAGCGGCGCGAACGGCAAAAACAAAGGGAGAAACACATGGAGAGAGGACGGCGGAGTAGAAGCGTAGCCGGTCGTTCCCGCGCCTCGCCCTGACCTTGGCGGTGCTCCGGCGCTTTGCACAGCGGGGCGGTGGCGGGCGCAGCCTCTAAAAAGGGCTTCTGCCGTGCGTGGCACGGGGGGGCCTCGCGCCGCCCCCGCGGAATCGACATCAAGAGATTTCGGAAGCACAATTTTTGTGAGTGGGGGCCGCCGGTAACCGCCCGTTCCGGCGCCCCGGCAGCGCTGCGGTCGAACGACAGACATCGCGGGGGGAAAGAGCGGCGGGGAGGGCTCCGGGAGTGCCCCGATCGGCCTGGCCCGTGTGGGCCGGTACCGGCGGGACGAGAGCGACCGTCGGTGTGGGTGATGCGGGGCGGTCGCTGCGGCAGCCCGGGCTACGCGGGAATGATCCCGGAGCGGCAGGATGGTCCCTGTGACAGCCCGGACATGCGGGATGATCGCTGTGACACCCCAGGAGGGGCAGGAGCAGAAGGACCATCCCTGTGGACACCCCGCACCGGCGGGACGGTCCCTGTGACACCCTGAACCGGTGGGAGCAGAAGGACCGGTACGGTGGCGCCTCAGACCCGAGGGACCGTCCCTGTGACACCCCGGACCCGCTGGGCGATTCGGGATGATCGCTGTGACACCCCGGACCAGCGGGAGGAGCACATACATACATCTATCTATATAAATATATATAATATATATATTTAAATAGGATTATTCTTTAAAAAAGCCCTCCGGGGGACCGCGGGGAAGCTCCCTCCCCCGCACATCCCCCTCCCCTCCCGGTACCGTGCTCCCCCTCCTCACAAGGCTTCGTGATACACGTGTGCGAGGGGACAGTCCCCGCGGGACCCCTCGGGGCAGGGGCTGCCAGTCCGCTCCTCCCCGGGCCGCGGGGCAGGGGTCCGGTACCGCACCGGGGGGCACCCGGGGGGCCCCGCGATGCCGCAGGGGCTGCGGCGCGTCCCGGGGGGCTCGGGCTCGCTGAAGGGTGTGGCGTACTCGGGCTCCGGGGGCAGCGGCTCGGCGTACTCGTGGTGCTTCCCCGGCACGTCGTAGTGGCTCAGGACCAGCGGCAGCGTGTAGCCCTCGTCCAGGAGCGGCTTGAAGGTGGAGGGACCCGTCTGGCTGCTGGGGCTCACCTGCACCAGGTCTGGCTCGGCGTACTCTGAAACGGGGCTGCACGGTCAGGAGGTCGCGGGGCTGGGATGGGGGCGGGGGGGGGGGGTGGGTTGAAAAAGTGGGCGCATTTGGACCCCAAGGGCCGGGAAACACTGTGCCAAAAGCAGGGGCAGGATGCCCACCCCATGGAGCCCACATCCCTCTGCCCCAGCACAGAGAAGGGCTCCTGGTGCCACCTGGCCACCCTCCAATACCCACGGCTGTGACTGAGGTGGAATTATTATTATTATTACTACCAGCAGTTATTGTTATTAATATTATCATTGTTATTACACTTATTATTGTTATTGTTGCTATTATTATTATTAGTGTAGTTATTGCTGTTATTATTTTTATTATCCTTATTTATTCTTATTTCTGTTATTGTTTATTATTCTTTTATTATTCTGTTGTTATTATTATTACTATTACTACTACCATTATAAAATAATAAGCCCCAATAGGGTCTCCCTTTTGCACAGAACTGTGATGCAGGAGGGGTCGGACCAGAGCAGGAAGGGGAGGAATGGACACCCCAGAGTGTCCCCAGGGTGCAGTGGGGGAGACACGGCCGTGACTCTGGGCTGGGGGACCTGTTTGCTCCCCGCTGGCCCCGTTACCTGGGGAATGGGTCCGGCTGAGGTCTCCTGGTGCAGGTGCCGTGGGGAAGGAGGCCAGGCTGGGGGGCTGCAGGCTCTGCAGCGAGCACACCTGGCTCGACTCCAGCTTGGGGTACCCTGGGCAGGGAGCAGAAACCCCCGTTTGTCACAGGCTGTCACCGGGACAGGTTCCCCCAGGAAGGGGATGGCTCCGGGCTCGGCAGCAGCACCAGTTAAACCAGCTGCACCCGTGGCACTCAGGACTCCTGGTTCTGGGGAGGGCTTGGGGACCCTTTACCTTTTGTGATCCCACAGTTCAGCTCTGCTGCTGATTTCCTGCCGAGGGGAGAAGCACGATGGGGTGAGGGGTCCCAGGCACCCTGTTCCCACCATCACCCACTGCGCAAGCAGCTGAATAAAGCTGCTGCATTTTGGGAGGGTGATGCCAGGTAAAAATGGGGAGCAGGACGGGACCCACCTCTTCCTGTGGCAGAGGAAAGCCAGGAGCAGGAGGATGGAGCAGAAGAGCACAAAGCCACCAATGAGCAGCATCACCAGGAGCGTGGAGTCTGGGGAAGGAGGGCATGTCAGCCCATCCCACCCCTCTGCACCCAGGGGTGCCAGGAGCCCACCCGGGGCCCCCAGAGGAGAAAATCAACGTGTTGTCACAGAGGGATGAAGCCCCAGTGGCACCTGGACCACCACAGGATGATGCTGTGCCCCCCATGGCACTCACCTGCCTTCTCCGGGTCCAGGGCGATGCCGGGGATGGGGGTGTGGGTGGACGGGCGGCTGGTGGGAGCAGGGACCTCCTTGGGGACACTGGGCACTGCGGGGCAGAGCAGGGACCGTGACTGCGGGACCAGCACTGGGGAGGCAGCAGTCCCAGAGGGGGATGTTTGGGGTGTGAGATCCTCAGGAAGGGCTCACCATAGGGCCGGGGCGCACGAACCCGCGCCAGGGGACAGCCCACCAGGGCCACCTTGAGGGCCACGTGCTGGTGCCACCTCTGGGGTGTGACACGGACGTAGCGGGCGATGATGGGGGGGAAGAAAGCGTTGGAGACCTCCCCGTGGCTGTCGGCGTTTCCTTCAAAGACCTGGAGAGGGCAAAGAGGTGCCAAAGATGAATATCCCCAGGCAGGGGGGGCCTCAGCCCCTCTGCTGTCCCCTCCAGGCCCACCTTGTCCTCCTGGCTGGCACTGCCCCTGTAGGGTTTCCAGTTCTTCCCATCGCGGCTGGAGGAGACCCGGTAGGATGTCACGTAGTAGTCGTGTCGCTCCGAGGAGCCCTTTGTGATGATGCCTGGGGGTGCAGGAAGGGGGGTCCCTGCTGTCAGTCAGGGGGTGCGGGGCTGGGGAAGAGCTCAGGGCAGAGCTGGAATAATCCCCATCTCTCGGACACCCACGCCCCAGCTGGGAAAGGACGAGGAGAGCAGGACATCGCCCGGTGGAGGGGGGGGTCCCTCTGACCCGGGGAGGGGGTTTGGGTGGCAGATTCCAGTGCGGGACCCCCCTCCACTCTGCCCCCAGCAGCCGATAACCTCCAGCCCCGGCTGCCAGCCCCGCATTCCTCCCTCCTCCAGCCTCCGGGCGCACAATGTGCCCATTTTCCTGGCCGGCCGCCGGCGCACAAAGCCCCAGCTCTGGGCAGGCTCCGAAGCACAAAAGGCGCTCGCTGGCACCAGATGCAAGAGCATAATATTAACTTGTTCGTCCCAGAAACTGCTGCGGATGAGGGGGGCTGAGGTGGGGGGGGAAGGGACAAAAAGAGGGACGGGGCACAGCCGGGGAGGGGGGTTGGTTTGCTCTGCATCCCAGTAAAATCATGGCACGAGGAGCTCCAGTGCATCCTGGGAGTTGTGGGGGTGCGGTTTTGTGGGGATCAGCAGGGTTGGCACCACCACAGTGGTCCGGGTGGCACAGGGACACAGGCAGCTGTTGTCCTCCTCACCTGTGACATTCCTGCGGGTGCCCAGGTCCAGCTCCAGCCAGGCGGTCTCAGCGCTGGGTTCAGCTGCCCAGGAGTGCCCAGCGGTGCCAAGAGCTGCCCGTTCGGCCACCCAGGCCCTGACCTGGCCCAGCACATCCACCTCGTGCCACCAGGATGAGGCGTTGAAGGCGGCCACCTCCAGCACATCGTCACAGGCTGGGAACGGGAGGAACTCAGGACACCCAACCAGGCACGGCATGGGGGTGGCACTGGGATTGGCAGCCCAAATAGTGCCTTGATTTCGGGGGGAATGGGACAAAAAATACCTTTGTGGAATATGAGTCGCTTCTCGGAGAGGGATCCCCTGTGGGGAGGGAAGCAGGGGCAGATCAGACTGGTGATCAAACCCTAGGGGGGTTTGAAACTGAGGGGTGGCAATTCTGTGTGACAGCACGGGTGGGTCCCACAGCCGGGCGTGGGGTGCAGCCTCTGCTCACCCACCTTTTGGAGTGGAGCCCGTTGGCAAAGGCCGACTCGTAGAGCGTGATCCCCTTCTCCCGGGACAGCGTGACCTGCCCGCCCAGCTCGTCCGCGATCACCCCGGCGTGCACAGCGGCCTTGCACAGCACCGAGGTCTGCGGGGAGCAGGGGGTCAGGGCAGCCCCCACAGGGCACTCCGAGGCCCAAACCACCCTCTGGGGGCTGCTGGGGGTGCCAGGCAGTGGCCACACGTGCTGGGGACTGTCCCACACTTACGTCCCGGTAGCCCTGGCTGGGGTTGCCCCAGATGTCCCCATGGATGTCCTTGCAGCCCGCGGGGCAGTACACGCTGAAACGCACGGCAAGAGGGGGTCAGGGCTTGCTCTGCCCCTCTTCCCACCCTCTCTGTTCCCCATCCCACCACAGCTGCATGCCAAGAGCCCCAGGAAAGGGATGGGGATGAAACCAGGGCTGACGGGGACTGCTGGGGTGGGGGACACCAAAGCAGGACCACTCACCCCCCTGACCACTCACCTGATGTGCTCCTGGGTGTAGTGGGTGCCTCGAACCAGGCAGGAGACCAGGTCTGCAAGGCAGGGACACCCCAGGGTGAGGGACCCCCACCCACCCCACAACACCCACACACCTCTGCCCAAGGGCACCCCATTCCCGTGCCCTTCCCAACTGAATCCTGCTCCACGTTTGGGTTTCCCTCCCCACATCCCCATGGAGGGGCAGGGAGAGGCGGCCCCTTGGTCCCTGCCACCATCTAGAATGGCTCTGTTTGATATTGGGTTGCCACCTGACCTGGGGGTCTCCCATGTTGTGCCCCCAGCCAGGGAGAACATAGATATTCATGGAGCTCAGGGCGATGGGAGCCCACCCAGGGGTCAGCAAGGAGCTCCCTCCACTGCAGGCCGTGCCCCCCTCCTTGGGCCAAGACACATGCTGGGGGGGGGGTCTCTGCACCCCCAGGGGATGCCCCTCTCACCTGGGTGCTGAGAGGTGGCGTAGGACAGGAGGAGGCCTCGCCCTGAGCGGTGGCTGGTGCTGTTGAACAGGACGGTCACAGAGCTGGAGTTTGTCACCAGGAGCGGGGCAGAGGGGACGGAGTTCCTGCAGTAGGGCCCTGCCGGCAGGGACGGGGCCGTGGAGAGGGTTGGGGCTCCCTGGGGACAGGTGAGGGCACACAGACCCCAGGGTTTCACCTCCCCCGGCTCAGCCCTCGCCAGGGCTGGGGGAGCTCAGGTGTTTGGGTCCCAGGGTTGTCCCATACCCAGGGTGGCCCATCCCCAAGGTAATCCCAGCCCCAGGGTGCTGAAGGGTCCCCATCTCAAAGGTTGGCTCCATGCCCAGGGTTGTCCCAGCCCCACAGTGGTCCCACACCCAGGGTGGTCCCATACCAGTGTGACCCCATGCCAGGGTGTCTCCTTGCCCAGGGTGGCCCCATCCCCAGAGCAGTTACATCCATGCCATGGGGGGACCTGAGGTACAACCCCCCCAGTCCCCCCCTCCCCACCACACTGTCCCCCCCGCAGCCACAAGCAGCCCGGGGGGGGGGACACAGCCCCCAGGTGAGGGGATGGGAGCTGCACCAGGCTCCAGAGGGACACCCCAAGATGTCCCCTGGGATTGCATGAGCGGCCATCAGCCCTTATGGGGACCTGCCACCACATCCCCCCCCACTACCGGGGTTGGCACATGTGGCATCACCCCACAGGACCCTGGAACGGGGGCCGTGTCCCCCTCCCCATCTCCCCTCTCCCTGGCACTGCTGGAGCCGCCTCCTAAATCCCGCCCCCATTTAATCCCCATTAATTTGCAATCTCCATCTCCCTGATTAAAACTTCGGCTTAGCAGGCAGGCGGGTTCCTTAGGGACATCCCTGGTCCCAGCTGGGGACCAGAGGTGGCCCCAATCCCCAGACTGCCATCATCCCACTCCCCCCCCCCCCTAAACACACTGCTCTGCTCCGTGTCACGTCCATCACTGGGCTCTCCGGGTGCTCAGGGATGCTTTGAGCAAATGCCATCCTTGTCCTGGGGACAGGGAGCTGTGTCCCTGTGTCCCTGTGGGGCTGGTGGTGACACCTCCCATGGTGACACCACGACTTGCCCCCTCCCCGTGCCTGGGGTGAACTGAAAGCCCAGGGGACGTGGGACATGCGTGTGCAGGGACGTCACGGGGTCACAGGCGTGACAGGACGGTGGGCTCTGCACGATCTGCAGACGAGATGCAGATGAGACACGGGCAGATTTCCCACCCCACCCACTGCCGCCCCATGTCGGGGCTGCCACGTCTGCACGGACTCTGGGGACACCCTGGGACCCCTCGGCTGAGCCCCAGGGCTGGAGGCTGCCACCCCCACGGGGACCCTGCCACGTCTCCAGGCAGGATCAGGCCAGGGGCCAGACACCAGGGCTGAGTCAGCGGGAAGGAGCCCATGGCCCCCGCCTGCTCCGGCCGCTTCCCGAAAAACATCTGGGACTCCTCAAGGGCCGGCGCCGGCTGCGGGAGAGGGACCCCAGCCCTGTGTCACGCACTGGCACGGCCCTGGTAAGGGCACCCAAAGGGGCTGTGGGTGCCTGGCCACCTCTCCCTGCCCCCCAACACCTCCCTCAGCCCCCCCGGAGCATCATCTGGGGGTCCCTCCTTTCCCACGTTGCTCCGTCTCAGCCCAGGCCAGGAGGTCTCTTGGCTCTGGGGATAAATGTCCCAGGGGGGCAGGGACCTCGTGTGCTGTCACCCCTCTGGGTACCAGCCCAGAAAAGGTGAAAGCCCCGGAGAACAGGGAGAATTCCCAGTCCCAGGAGCAGATGTGGGTCCACGCTGGCTCCTTTCCATCCTGTATTTCCCATCGTGTCCCCTGCCCCTCACCAGGGCTGCTCTTCCATCCCCACCACACCCGTGATGCTTCCCCCCACCCCCTCAAGACATTTTTCCCCAGCACCCATCATGCTCCCAGTGCTGCCAAATCCCTCCAAGACCATTAAATCTCTCCGGGAAAATCCTGGAAGCGCTTGGGCAGCGTCTGGGCTGATGGAATTAATTCATCAGCGGCTGCATCTGGTACCAACTGGGCATCCCCCCCTCCTTCCAGCTTGGCAATACCCCCCTCCTCAGGTACCCCCTTCCTCATATACACCCATCCTCAAATATCCTCCTTGGATAACCCCCTCCTTGGGTAACCCCCTACTCAGGTACCCCCATCCCTGGGTATTCCTCTTCCTTGGATAACCCGCTCCTCAGATATCCTCAGATAAACCCCTGTACTTGGGTACCCCCATGCTCTGGTATTTCCCTCTTTGGATAATTCCCTCCTCAGACATTCCCCTTCCTTGGATACCCCCATCATCAGACAACCCCCTCCTCAAATACCCCCTTCCTTGGATACCCCCTCCTCCCCTTTCCGTGACAAAATCAGCTAAAACCCCCAAATTTTCCCAACACCCTCCCTATCCAGGTCGCTGACATCACCCCTCCCCACCCCACCCACCGCCCCTGGGTGGGCTCTGCCTCAGTTTCCCCCCCACACACACTGAAAACCCCCCCCTCTTACCGTAGGCAGTGCCAGCCTGGGGGTCTGAGAGCAGCAGGGAGCTGTGGGCACAGCGCTCTGAGGGTTCCAGATCCACGTCCCCGAAGGCCAGGAGCAGGGAGGTCCCCGGGGGCGCCTGGAGCCGCCAGCGGCACATGGTGTGGTTGGGGTACGTGCCCGGGTAGTTCTTGGAGCTCAGGGTGCCACTGTGGGGTGCCAGCAGGGTGTGGCCACAGCCATTCCCTGTGGAGACACCGGGAAGGGCTCAGGTGTTTTTTCCCAGTCTGAAACATCTTTTTTTTTTCCGTGGATTTTCTGGCTGTTCCCCTGCACTGGGGGAGGGGGGGAAGGGGGGTACTGATTCACCAGCAGTGATTAATTTTCAGGGAAGCCTTCAGGAGTAGATGTAATTTGAAAATTTAAAAAAAAAAAAGGCAAGTAGCACTGCCTTTTAACCAGCTCATCAAGTAAGATAATCTCGGGGGGAAAGGGAAGGGTTTCTAGATTCATCCGGGGGGGGATCCAGAGATGAAGCTGCCTCAGTTTCCCCACACAGCCACCCAGCACCTCCAGCTCCTCTCTGTCCCCCGGGCCAGGAGAATGCCAATTTGAGGGGATACAAAGGGATTCAGGGAGGAAATACCCCCATCCATGGAGCTGTACAGAACCGGGCAGCCCCCCCCCGGACCCGCCTTGACCTTGAGCACGACCTTGGGCAGCTGCATCCCCTTCGCCTGCTTCCCAGGGCGATGCCAGACCCACCACAAAAGGGGCTTTTCTTTGAGCTCACCGCCCCCAGGCACGAGGGAACATCCTGGAAACCAGCTGAAAGCGCCCGGTGTTGGGATCCAGGCGGGATTTTCTGGGCAGGGTTGGGATGTAGGGAAAGAGGGGAAGAATCGTTCAGTCCCTCTGTGTGGGCTGGGGGCACGTGGGGGTCCAGCGCCCACCCTCTCCCCGCATCCCCAAAAAGCTGCTGCTCCTGCCAAGCATCCTCCTGGCACAGCCAGAAAGAAAAGGGATGGTGGGCAGGGGTTTGCCCAGCCTTGGCTCCCCTCGCCGTCGCCGGGAGACGGCACAAAGCGCCAGCACGGGAAAATCCTGCAGGGATGAAAAAAGGGGGGGCCCGGAGGTGGAAGATGCCAGCCCCACACACACAGAGCCCCCTCCCTCCTCCCCAGCCTGCGGGAAGGGCTGGAGGCCAAAGTGGAGGGGTTTATCCTCTGGGACCAGGAGAAATCCCCAGTTTTCCCTCTGGATGCTGATGGAGCAGAGCTGGGAAGGATCAGACCCTCCATGGCTTGAGGAGGGGTGGAGGGTCAGTGGGGACCCCAGGGCTGCCAGGACAGTGGCTCCCAGAAGGGCTGTTGTGCTGGGGGAGAGAAATTCGGGGTATTTCGTGGGAGTTTCCACCAAGAAAACTCGAAGCCATTGGGACTTGCATGGAAAACCTTCCCTGTCCAGGGCAGCCAGACCCCAGTTAGCCCAGTCGGGGGTCTTGGACGGACCCCCTCTAAGCTCCATCTCCACGCTGGTGGGTGTGGAGGAGCTGGGGGGATCCATTCCGGGGAATAAAAAACACAACATCCCAGGAAAGGAAATCCTTGTTAAAAACATCCCGAGTGTGGCCAGCGCGTGCCGGGAGGGAATGCCAGAGATAAGCCATGCCAGAGATAAGCCGAGAGCTGCAGGCACTCCTGGGAGTTCGGCTCCGGAGATGCTCCCGAAGGGCCGGGAATAGCCAAGACAGAGCCACGGGGGACTTGCTCTCTCCTCCCCCCCAAAAAAACTGAATTGCCAAAAAACGTGGAAACTGAGTTTCCGGTGGGTGACGAAGAAGTCACGGCCGGGCCCCCGCTGGGCTCATTCCTGCCAGGGATTTGTTTGTTTTCTCACAGGATGCAGGAAAGACACAACAAGGCGATGCTCCGGGAAAAGCCCGGCACACTCCCGCCTCCGTCACGCCGCCCGTCCCGGGAAAGCTCCCCCGCGCCCACCAGCGGGTTTGGGATGCGCTGGAAACCCTCTGCAGGATGTGTCCCAAAGCTGAATGCGTCCCAAAGTTGGGGGACGCAGCGCGATTATGCCCCGGTGATCCCGCCCTGGCCCCCGTGCCTCAGTTTCCCCTCGCTGGGAATGATGCCTTGGATGCCCCGTCCTTGTCTCTCCTCGCTCTGGGATAAGCTGGGGACAAGAGGCACCGGCAAACATCAACTTGGGGATGAGGTTTGCGTGAACATTCCCTCGGGGTCGTCCTGGACCCCGCGGGTGCAAATCCCGCTGCTCCGCGGCATTCCCGGGATGGAGCCGCTGCCCGGCTCTCCCGGCGGCGCACCGGGAGCTCCAGCCATCCTCTTAACCCGGGGGTTAGGGGATCCCGGGGAAAGCCCTGCCGACGGGATGGAGCCGGGATCCCCGGGACCCCCGGGAGTGGGGACAGAGGGAGCGGGGGGAGCAGGACGGGGGTGATGCGGCGGCGGTGGTGGCAGCGAGGAGCTCGTACCGGAGAAGGGGATGGAGGCGACCTCGTCCCGTCCGGCACCGGGAGAGAGGGACGGCAGGGACGCGGATCGGGACCGGGACAGAGAGATGGATGTACTCCATCCCGTCCGGTACCGGGACAGAGGGCTCCGTCCCCGATCGCTGCTGGAGCAGACGGATGGCAAGAACCTCGTCGCGGATCGGGATCGGGGCAAGCACATCGCGAGGACTCTGTCCCGGTGCGCTCCGCTCTGGACACAGCACGGACCCGTTCCCGGGACCTCATCCCGGTCCGATCCCGGTAGGGACACAGCGAGGAGCCCGTCCCGGAACTCACCAGGACACAGAGCAGCCCCGTCCCGTTCCCCATCCCACACCCAGCGTTGCTCCCCAGCCGGCCACCGAAGGGGAAGCCCCCGCATCCCGCACTCACCGTCCTGTGCGGCGGTCGGGCGCAGCCCCAGCGGGCCGAGCAGGAGGCAGCAGAGGCGGAGCAGCAGCGCCAGCGCCAGCGCCCGCGGGGCCGCCCCGCCGCCCGCCCGCATCCTCCTCCCGCCGCCGCCGCTCCGGCCCCGCCGCGGCCCCGCCGCGCCACCGCCCCGGCCCGCCCCCCTCCGCCCATTGGCCGCCTCCGCCCTGCCCCGCGTCGCTATTGGTCCCTGTCTCGGTCAGTCATCCGCCCGTGCCACACCCACCCCGGGGAGC
>JAWMRA010000058.1:18202-29934 GCA_035584735.1 Pseudotriccus pelzelni | reverse complement strand
GCCCGTGCCACACCCACCGCGTGGAGCACGCCCGCTTTCCTCTCCTGGCGCTTCCGCCGTTCCCGCATGGCTATTGGTCCGTCTCGCTGTCGGTCAGCCGGGCCCGCCACGCCCACCGCGCTGCGCCCGCCCCGCTCCGCACCCGCGTGGCGGAGGCGATACCGGCTGTGTCCGCCAGGCGGCAGCGCCGCGGGGCCTTTCAGGCAGGCGGCGGCCGGAAGTGCTGGCGGCCGAGGCCGCGGCGGGCGCTGCGCATGCGCGGGCGCTGCCCGGCCCGTTCCCCCCCGCTCCCCCCCTCCCCGTTCCCCCCCTCCCACAGCCCCCCGTTCGCGGC
Organism: Pseudotriccus pelzelni; assembly: GCA_035584735.1. Lineage (NCBI taxonomy): Eukaryota > Metazoa > Chordata > Aves > Passeriformes > Tyrannidae > Pseudotriccus > Pseudotriccus pelzelni. The sequence goes on along the minus strand of JAWMRA010000058.1, from coordinate 29,600 downwards.
CGCTCGCCGCCGGTAAGGCCCGGGAGGGGCCGGGAGGGGCCGTGCGGGCGCGGCGGGGCGGGGCTGGGCTGGGCGCGAGGGGGCGCGGCCCCCGCCGCGAGGGGAGGGAGGGGTCGCCGCCGTACGTGCCGCCGCCGCCGCCGTGAGGGCGGACGTCGCGCGCCGCGGGGGGGCCGGAGGGGGGGCAGCGCCGTGAGGGGGGGGTGGAGGGAGGGGAGGGGGGGCGAGGCCACGCCCCCTCCCCCGGGCAGGCCACGCCCCTCGGGCGCCGCGAGCCGCCGGGGGGAGCCGACCCCCCACCCCGACCCCCGAACCGCCGCTCGGGGACCCCTCCCGGGGGGACACGGGGAGGGACCCCCCCCACCCCGGCCCTCACCAGCGCTGGGAACGACCCCCGCCCGGCGCTGACCGTGTGCTGGCGGCCCCTCCCCCGTGCCGGACATCCTGGGGAAGCCGCGGTCCCACCGCCCCTCCGGGGGTACCGGGCGGTCCTCGGAGGTCCCGGGGGGGTCTGGGTGCCCCCCGGAGCGGGGGGAGGCGCAGGGACCCTCGGGGAGCCCATGGCTGGAGCGTGGCCCCTGTGCTGGTGGGTCCCCAGCCTTGGGACATCGAGACTCCCATCACCCACCGGGAGGTCCCAGCCTGAGATCGCTGAGATTTAGATGGGATATTGGGAAGGAATTATTCCCTGTGAGGGTGGGGAGGCCCTGGCACAGGCTGTCTAGAGAAGCTGTGACTGCCCCTGGATCCCTGAAAGTGTCCAAGGCCAAGTTGGACAGGGCTTGGAGCAACCTGGGCTGGTGGAAGGTGTCCCTGCCCATGGCAGAGGGTGGAACGGGGTGATCTTTAACATCTCTTCCAAACCAAACCATTCCATGATTCCACAGTTCTGACAGTCTGTCTTTCACTGAAGCATTTACACCCCAAAGGTGTGATCCTGGCCCCACAGCACTCACAAAACCACCTCTGTGCCTCCTGCACAGCCACAGGAACATCCCCTGGGAGCGCAGCTGCTCCATGACCCCCTCCCTGCCAGGTTCTCCTGCAGCACCACAGTTTCTCCTGGGAAGGATCATCCCCAGGCACGTTCCTGGTACCGAGGGATAGGGAGCATCCCAGGGGTGGATCAGAGCATGCCAGGGGCTGGGTTGGAAACTCAGGCTTTTGCCAAAACCCGCCATGTGGGTTTGCTTCCCGGGCCTCAGGGGTGCAGGGCCAGAGAGAGCCACCAGCTCGGGAGGTCAGGAGTGGGATGGCACTGGGAGGGGTGGAATCTGCCTGTGGGATCTGTTCCCAGCTCTCGTGATCCACAGGGAGGAGGAAAAACTCGCCGTGTTCATGTGAGAGATGGCGAATGCCGAGGTGAGCGTCCCTGTGGGTGATGTGGTGGTTGTACCAAGTGACGGGAATGAAGGGGAGAACCCGGAGGATACCAAAACCCAGGTGATCCTGCAGCTCCAGCCGGTGCAGCAAGGGTGAGTTGGGTGGCACTGGTGTGACTGGGAGGTGTGGGTTGCGATGGGGTTGGGGAGGATCTGTGGGTTTTCTCGGCGTGGGGACGGAGCGTCGCGGCGTTTTCCAGGGCTGCGTCAGGTTTGTGCTGTGCAGGGGAGAGAGAAAAATACAACAGGAAAAAGCTTGTGTGTGTGTGTGTGTGTGACTGTCACGGGGCCTCCAAGGGCTGAAATTGTCCTGAGGGATCCTGCCTGGATTGTGGCAGTGGTGCTGTCCCAGTCTCCTTCTTCCATCTGCAGCCCCAGGGTGGATTTTGGCAATGCTGCAGTTGCTGGACCTGGTGGTCTGTGTGTCCAGACTTACCTGTGCCTCTGTGCCAGCTTTCCCCTAAAATAATCCTTTAAGTACAGTGAAGCTGGGATGTGGAGGGAATTTTGTGGCATCCCTGGTGCTTCATTTTCACTCTAGATCAATCAGGATGTGAAAACTGGCGCCAGTTAGAAAATATTCACAGGGCGGGGTGTCTGTGAGCCTGGCTGTGACTCCCCTGCGTGGTCAGTCCGTGCTGCAGTGGCACACAGAGCTGGAAGGGGCATCCTGGGACAGTGTTCTCTGCTTCCTGCTGTTATGGGTGACAGAGAGCAGAGAAGGCACAGGGAAGGCTGTAGAGCTTGCCTCGGTGGTGCTGGCAGCGTGGAGGGTGGGCTGACAGCACTGGGAATGCTTCTGCGTGTGTCAGTCCTTGGGATTGTTAGTGCCAAAAAATTCCCGGTGCTCGAAACTGCACCAGGCAAAATCCACGTCCCTCAAAGACAGGCAGAAAGGAAGGAGCCGAGATTTTAACCCTGTGCTGTGAGTCCTGATTTCCTATGATTTCCATGGTTTGTTTATGGATGGCCACTCTCACCACAGGATTTACCAGGAGGGCTCCGAGGCCAGTGCTGCCGTGGTGGCCGTGGAAACCCACACCATCCACAAGCTGGAAGAAGGGATCGGTGAGTTCCCCCTCGGCGCGGACGGATCCCCTCCTGTGCAGGGCTGGTGCCTCCAGTCCGCTGGGCTTCCTTCTGGCTCTGCCCCTGCAGATGCTGATTCCCAGGCATGGATGTGGGTGCAGGGGCTGGGCATACTCTGGAATAAGAGTCTGCTGTTACTGCTTGGTCCCAAAGTCCTGGAAGTGAGATCCTGGCTCTCCTGCAGTGAATGGTAAGGGCTCCCACGGGGTCCAGGGGAGCCGGGATGTCACCCCTAGTCGTGGTGTGCAGGCACTGGCAGCAGGAAGGATGGTGGTGAGGAATGATGGTGCCTGGAGCACCAGGCTCTGGTCGCTGGGTCTTTGCTGAACCAACAGCCTGATGGCTTGGGTTGGATGTTCAGAAGAGCCAAGAGCTCCCTGCCATTCCCTGAGTAGTGTGTGGGAAAAGGCTCCCGTCGCTGGGTGCTGTCACTAGATCTTGACTAGAGTTCTGCTTCCTGTGTGGGTGTGGGTCTTTTGGCAGTATTAGCAGAAACTCTGCGTGTGAAGTGAATATATTATCAGTAAATATCTGATATTGCTGCTAAAGAGATACCAGAGCTCCAAGAATCTGAGAGAGATCTGTGCTTCAAATTTTAAACCATTTTGTTGCCACAAAGATTGTTCTGATCGACACCTCCCCCTTACAGATGTGTTGGATTTCTGGTCTCATGTTCTTCTGATAGCTGAGCTTAATTCTGGGCATCGTTACACCAAAAAGCAGATGCCAGTTGCTGTTGGAGTTAGTACGTGGAGAAGACTAAGAGAGGACTGATCCTGAACTGGGATCAGCCCTTTTTTTCCCTTTCCCAAGTGCAGGTCTCACACAGCCTGTGAGCTCCCAGCTCCTGCCTTGTGGGATTTGAGCCTCTTGGGTGGGAAGTCTCATTTTGAGCCATTTCTCCCTCAGACCCCAGCACCCTGGAAACGAGCGAGGAGATCGAGATCGCCTATCCCATCACCTGCGGGGAGAGCAAGGCCATCCTGCTCTGGAAGAAGTTTGTCTGCCCAGGAATCAATGTCAAGTGTGTGAAGGTAAGGGGAAAAACTCCCCGTGGATTTCTTCTCTGCTTGACCTCCACAAGACTTCCTTACTTCTTATGTTTCATCCTAACCTTGTCCTGGAACTGACTGGCTTTGCCTTTGGATTGTTGGTGCCCAGGTTGTTTTTAGATGGGGAGAAACACAGAAGGAGGAGAGGAGACATCTTAGATTTCACAGCCATATTGGCCCTTGAGGAGGGATTGAAGGCAGGCAAGAGATGTGTGCTGAGATTTGGAGGAGCTTTGCTTCCTTCTCTCTTTCCCTTGGAGTCCTGGTACTCCACTCCTGTCACTTCCCTGGCCAGCAGGTTGCACTGGGAAGGGAAATCTTGCTGTTACCTTTTCCCACTTGAGAGTGTGGCAGTGTGACAGCAAATACATCGAGTCTGAGCCCCGTATGCTGCTCTCCCTCAGTGGGAATTACCTGAGTCACTGGAACAGGACAGAATGGATGCCTGAGGGAATACCTGTGTCAGCTGGAAGCTCCTGGGCTCTTTGACAGGAGCTCCTGCAAGGACCTTCAAGGTGACATGTTCACAGGAGATGATTTGGTTCATACAGAGCCTTCAGGGCTGTTCTTGGTTAGACTGTGTGGTTTGAGTGCTGATGGTGGCAGGTCATCCCTGCAAACATCCATCCTGAAGCTGTAGGAATTGCCGTGGCCAGGGGATCAAAGCTGGGAGGGATCTGGGTGGAAGTGGGGCTGTGGACTGGCTGTGTTGGATGTCCCAGTGTTCCCAAATGATGTTTCCCTGTTTGCTGAGCCTTTGTTTGTCTCGTTGCCAGTTCAATGACCAGCTGATCAGCCCGAAGCATTTTGTTCACCTGGCTGGGAAGTCCACCCTGAAGGACTGGAAAAGGGCCATTCGCCTCGGAGGGATCATGCTGAGGTATCTGACCCTGTCCAGCCTCAGGGCTTCACCCCTGCAGCTGCAGGACCCCAAGCAGGCATTTTGTCTGCTTTGAAGTCCCCAGGAGGTCTCTTGGAGCCTCACAGTACCTGGCCAGCAGCCTGCAGAGATCCTGGCCCTGTGGTGTGACCCAGGATCCCTCATCCTGGACAGAAGTGGCCTCACCTGGGGGTCCTGGTACTTGGTGGGGGTGGAACAGGCCTGGAACCCTGCACATGAAGCTGGGGGACAGCTTGTGTTTGCCATTTGAAGGCCTTACAGGAGGTTTTTTGTGTACAGAGTGGCCCTGAGGTCTCCCTTTCTGCGTCCTTCCCACGGCTGTAGCATTCCCACGTGGAATACAGCCGTTTTGTCTCCAGGCTGAGACTCGAGCTGAGCCTGGTTCTCTCCCCACTCCCTGCACAGGAAGATGATGGATTCGGGGCAGATTGACTTCTACCAGCATGACAAAGTTTGCACCAACACCTGTCGGAGCACCAAGTTCGATCTCCTGATCAGCAGCGCCCGAGCGCCGGTGCCGGGGCAGCAGAGCATGGTGCAGACTCCGACCTCAGCTGACGGTAGGAAACCACCTACCAGTGCCATGGGAATTCCCTCTCACGCTCCTCTCCCTTCCACCTTCTCCCTGGGCACAGCAGGGTGGTCCCACCCTTTCGAAAGAGGCTGCTCTGGTTTTTGGGAAGCAAAGCATGTCTTGTGTCTGCTCAGAGAGGTCTCGGCGGCATCTGTCAGGGAGCTCTGCTCTGCAGGACTGGGAAGGGCTGTAAGCGGCTGGCATCAGGCAGGTGCTTTCCAGAGAGGCAGCCTTGGGAGGCAGGAGAGGGATTGAGAGCCTTGAAGGGATCCCTGTTCTGGGATCACCATGTGAGCAAACACCTAAGAGAGCTCGCAGAGTGTTTTCCCATGTATTTCCCATTTGGGGATCTGTTACAGAGGCAAAAGCTGGGCTCATTCTAACAATGAAAGTAGGGGTGCTGAGCTCCTCCAGAGCATCCATGAACGGGGTGTGATGGCTGGATATGATTTGATTGTCATTCCAACTGCAAGTGCTCAGTGATCCCGTGCTCCGGAGCAGAAATGGATCCCTTTGCTGAGGTTAAGGGAGAAGCTTATTCCCACTCTTATGGCTGGGTGGGTTACGTTTCTCTGAGCCCCTGGAAGAGTGGCCCATAGGCTAAGGAGAATCTCCTGGAAAGCACCATGGCCATGTGGTAAAACCTTACAGTGGCTGCACATTGGCTTAGCCCCAAATTTGATCCAAAAACTTAAGATTGAGTCAGATCCATTTCCCTTCTATAAACCAGCTTGGACCCCCACTCCATCATTTCCTGAGGGATTAGGGTACCTCTGGGGTGCAGAGCTCCCTGTGGATGATGCAAGGGGAGAAGGTTGCCTGAGCCTTATTTTGATTATTTGATAATTTGATTATTCTGATCCCTTTCTGCTCCTTTGATGCCAGGACTCCACTTTGCTTTTTGGAGGGCACATGGTTTTCCCTCCAGAACTCCCAGAGCCTTTCACTGTCACAGCTCCAACAAGAGGCATTGGGTTGAAAGAAGCCCAGGACAAACTTTACCTGAGAGTGAAGGAGAGCCTTGGGAGGGGTGAGGGGGTTGGGAATCGGAGCAGGGATCCAGGGTTGGCACTCCAGCTCCAGGGGGAGCTGACAGGGGCTCTCTGGCAGGGAGCATCACCCAGATCGCGCTGTCGGAGGAGAGCATGGAGGAAGGCATCGAGTGGAACTCGGCTCTGACCGCTGCTGTCACCATGACCACTGAGGAGGGCATCAAAAAGGACACTGATGAGATCTCAGGTAAGCCCAGGCTGCTTGCTGGGTGTCTTCTTCCCCTCTCCTCCCCCTGTTACATGTTGGAAATCCTGAAAATAAGGAGAGCTTGGCCAGTAAGCTGTCCCCCAGTGCCTTGGCTATCCCAGCTTTTCCCAGGCATCCAGGCTTCCTGCCAAATGGAGCTCCTCACCACTGCAGGACTTCAGCCCTGGCCTCATGGCTGATGGATGATCCCCCAGTTCAGATGTTACCGGTTATAGTGAGGGGCTTTTCTTAATTTATTCCAAGGATGTAAAACACGTCTGCCAGCTTGGAGCTGGGCTGGAACCAGTTTGTTCCCTGTCAACTCTCTGGGCTGTGTCTCCCTGGCTTTGCATTCCCTCTTAGGATCAGTACAGAAGCGTAAACCAGAATTTCCTCAAGATTTTAAGCTCTGCATCTTGCAAAGATGCGAAATGAACATTTTTCACGTCTTTACCTTGGAAGTCATGGAGCTGCTTGAAAACCCGCTCTAATTTGCTGCCCGAGTCTGTTTTGCTCGCTTTGGGGTTGGTTGTTTCTTTTTCACACGTCCTGTCCACCCCAGTGGCCAAACTGGAAGTCACCTTGCAGAGTTACACTTGCCTGGAAGGTTTAAGGTGGGCCTATGGGGAAAATGCCAGTTGCTTGTACATGTTGAACTTCTTTTTCCCCTTTTTTGTGCCAGAGGACACGCTGATGTTCTGGAAGGGAATAGCTGATGTGGGGCTGATGGAAGAGGTGGTGTGCAACATCCAGAAGGAGATAGAAGAAGTCCTAAGAGGGGTGCAGCAGAGGTTGGGGCAGTCTCCCTTCCAGATGACAGGTCAGTTGTGAGGAGGGAGCCTCCAAAGGGCAGCTTCAGGCAAAAAAACCTGCCAAAGGTCCATCCCACCATGCAAAGCTGGTGAGTCGGGATTGGGAACGAGTTCCCGCTCGTTAGCTGAGCTGTGGGAGCACAGCCTCGGTGTGTTCTCAGCCTGCCCAGCTGTGAAGTGCCTTTGCTTCGAGGTACTAGGACACACCATTCCACCCCGTTCCCTGAGCAGAGTGACCCTGGCAGCTTGTTGGGACCTTGGGATGACTGTCCACAGCTCCCAGCCCTCGTGGAAGCTCTTCCAGAGTCACACCTCGGAGCAGAGTGATTCGAACACTTCTCTGTGACAGTGCAGGCTTAAACAGGTCCTGCCCCCTCACTTCTCATTCTGCCTTCAGTGGTGCCAGAAAACCTGTTTTTGGGGCTGAACCAGATGAGAGGAACGATCTGGGTTAAAAATAACTCCCCTCCCCTTTTTTAGGGTTATTTTTAACTTGGATCCATTCCCTAATCCAGTTCGGCACGTGCCCCTGTGAGCACCTCTTGTTAATGCTCTTCCTGAGAGAACATCCATGGAGCCACAAACTTCATTTTACCCAGGATATTTTTAATGTTTTTTCTTTTTCCTTAATTTTCTGATTTAACTTCGGGCTGGTGGATCTTTGTGTCTGGTAGGTGGCAGCTTTCGGGAGTTGTGAGTGATTGAAGTCAGTGGATTATAACAGACATTTTGCAAAGCTTTCAGTGGAGCTTGGCATGTTAATGACACTGTCAGCAGCATGGGGTGATGGTTTGTAGGTGGAGAGCTCGTTTGTATCTCTGTGATTGCAAATTATGCTTTCATTTGCAGCAGTTTGGAGCTGCTTGAGTGACACAGCTCTGTTCCTCTTGCTTTATCATGTGAATGGGATTATTTAGTCCTGGGATGTCAGAAGGACGAAGGAGCTGGGTCTGCCTTTGTCAGCCAGGCCTCGTGAAAGAACAGAGAGAGTTTTACAAAAAGCAGCAGAAAATTTTTGCTGGAATAGGAGCATCTTTTGAGTACCTGAGTCCTGCATGGGATTGAGCACCCTTTCCTTGCAGATGCTGCTGTCCTGAACAATGTTGCCCACACATTTGGCCTCATGGACACAGTCAAGAAGGTTCTGGACAACAGGAAAAACCAGACAGAGCAAGGAGAGGAGCAGTTTCTTTACACACTGGCAGGTAAAGTGCCTAAGAAGGGTTCAGATCCTGCTGCTTCTCTTGGGAGCAAAGGTGACTTTCCTTCCACACAACCCCAATGCATCTCCCTCCTCACTGTGTGCTATAGGATCTGTCCTTACCCCTGTCCTAGTCCCCTATTGCCCTGGATAAATGAGGTTATTGTGCTGCTTCTGGCTCCCAGTGTTCCCTCCAGCACAGGAGGAAGGATGGGGTTGAGAGAGATGTTTCAGTGACCCCGGGTCCTGTTCCTGTGCCCAGTGCGGGTGCTTGGCTCAGGGGAGGTGACCCAGCCAAGCTCAGGAAGCAACTCCAACTGCCTAGGGGGGGTTGTCCACTCTCCTTTGTAGGTGGGCTTGGCTTGGGGAGCAGAAATGCCCATCTCCTCACCAGCAGGAGTAGCCAACAGGGATGGAATGTTACCTGTGCCTTATCCAGGCGCTGACAGCCAGAACACTGATCTGTGTGGGTGGCAGGAAAACCTGGCCTTTTCCTTCCGTGTAGCTTGATCCCGAGAGAGATGCCAAGGTCATGCTGGCTGGGTGGTTGGGTGTCCTCTGTCACAACCCTGGGGGGTGATGGAGCCCCAGGAGCTCCTGGTGCCCCCAGCCCGACACGCTGTTCCCTTCGCAGACCTGGAGCGGCAGCTGGAGGAGCAGAAGAAACTCGCCAGGGACCAGAAGGCCAAGTCCCAGACCATCCAGAACGTGGTGCTGATGCCCGTGAGCGCTCCCAAGCCCCCCAAGAGACCCCGCCTGCAGCGCCCGGCCTCCGCCACCGTGCTGAGCCCGTCCACCCCCCTGCAGCAACCCCAGTTCACCGTCATCTCCCCCATCGCCATCGCGCCCGTCGGGCAGCAGTTCTCCGTGGGCAACATCCCCGTGGCCACCATCAGCCAGGGCTCCAGCCCCGTGACTGTGCACACCCTGCCCTCCGGCTCCCAGCTCTTCCGATACGCCACCGTGGTCTCCTCCTCCTCCTCCTCCTCCAAGACCAGCTCCTCGGACACGGTGACCCTGCACCCGTCCTCCAGCCTGGCGCTGCTGAGCTCGGCGGCCATGCAGGACAGCGGGGCCCTGGCCAACGTGGCGGCCGTGGTCAACCCCGTGGAGCTGGTGGCCATGGAGTCGGGCATCACCTCCACCATCCAGGCCGTGGAGGGCACCTCGGACGACGGGCAGACCATCATAGAGATCGACCCGGCGCCGGATCCTGAGGCGGACGTGGACGAGCCCGAGGGCAAAGCTGTGATCCTGGAGACAGAGCTGAGGACTGAGGAGAAAGTGGTGGGAGGAGACGTGGAGGACCACCAGCACCAGGTCCATAACGTGGAGATTGTGGTCTTGGAGGACTAGTGGGGAAGGCAAAGCGTCAGCTTGGGGAAGAGTTGGGAATTTGTCTTATTTCAGGCTTCTTTTTTTTGTTTTTTTTTTGTTAAGCATCTTTTCCAGCCACCCCATTTGTTTCCATGGATATTTTCATTGTACTGTATATATAATATATATATATATATATAATTTTGTTTTTTAAAACAAAAAAAAAAGCTGGAGAAACACGTGAGACCTGGAAAAGGCTCCGTCTCCGTGGAGCACTGAACAATCCTCCCCTGTTTGCAGGGTCAAGGAGAGACTGGATCTCTGCTGGACAACCCGACTGGGAGGAACCAGCCACGCACTTGGTGCTTCTGCTCCGGGGCTGCCCCAGCCCCAGAGACTTTATCTGAGAGACAATAACCAGTGGCTGGAGCGTGGATGTGGCTGTGGGAAGGGGTGACGGATTTGGGGTGGAACAGGTACCTCATTTGTATTTTTATTTTCCCCAGGGAAGGGAGTTCTGTCAGACTCTTTGCTGTCACCTCAACTGGGATTTTTTTATTGTTATTCTTGCTTTGGGGAGCCTGACAGTCCATTAATTTACTGTCCATGTTCTCCTCCTCCCCTTCCTCCACACAAATTGTTTTTATATCTCTGGTTTTTTGTATTTGTTTACTCTCTCCCTTCCCGCTGCCCAGATTGCCCAGCTGCAAAGCCCTGGGGCCTCCTCTCCAGGCTCCCTGTATCCCAATCCCACTTCTTCCCGTGGCACTTTCCCCCCCATCCCTTTCCCTGCCTGGCCAGGCTCGGTGCTGCCGCTTGGAGACTCCGAGATCACTTTCAGCCTTTCACAGAAAGGCAAAAAAAATACCAACTCAAGCTCAAACCCAGACCCTCCCCTTGGCTGCTCAGCGCCACAGGGACCTTTTTGAGGTGTACAAAGCATGTTGTGCTGTTGCTTTCCAGGAGAGCTGGATCCTGGACTGGGACAGCTTCTGTTTACACTGTGTGCTGAGGCTGCTCCGTGCTTGTCGCTACTCGTTTTGGTGGTTTTATTTTTGTATTATTATTATTATTATTATTACTATTATTTTTTTTTCCTTCTTTCTTCCTATAATCTCTTGGCAGGATTAGAACTGGCACGTTGCTGAAATAATGTGCACCCCACTGTTTTCCCTCTTTATCTTTTGGTGGGAAGATGGAAATGGGGAAGCGCCGGGTGCCTTTAGAGCTGCGGAGGTTTGGGAGGGGCTGGGAGGGGGGAGCTGCTTGGCTGGAAATATTAAGCAAAACAACAGGCAAAGGAAAAAAGAAACACACCTGGGGAGGGCGGGGGGAGGGCAGGAAGATGTGTTTGGCTCTTTTTTTGCATTAAAAGGAAAAATGGAATTAAGCTCCAATGGTTTATTTGTGGAGAGGTGGCAGGCAGCGGCTCTGTCACCTCCGCGTCAGGGTGGGATGGGCAAGGATCCCTCTGCCTCAGTTTAGGAGGGGTGGTTGCAGCTGCTCAGCCCCTGGACTCTGGGAAGTGTTTCCTGGCTTGGGATGGAGGTGGGAAGAGCTGTGGGAGCCAGATCCCATGTTCAGCCTGGAGGAGAGAGGGCACCAGGGAGACCTTTGTAGCCCCTTCCTGTGCCTAAAGGGGCTCCAGCAGAGCTGGAGAGGGATTTGGGACAAGGGATGGAGGGACAGGACAAGGAGGAATGGCTTCCCTCTGCCAGAGGGCAGGGTTAGATGGGATACTGGGGAGGAATTCCTGCCTGTGAGGGTGGGGAGGCCCTGGCACAGGTTGCCCAGAGAAGCTGTGGCTGCCCCATCCCTGGAAGTGTCCAAG
>JAWMRA010000058.1:0-18155 GCA_035584735.1 Pseudotriccus pelzelni | reverse complement strand
CCCTGGCACAGGTTGCCCAGAGAAGCTGTGGCTGCCCCATCCCTGGAAGTGTCCAAGGCCAGGTTGGAGCAACCTGGTCTAGTGGAAGGTGTCCCTGCCCGTGGCACGGTGTGGAACGAGATGCACTTTAAGGTCTCTTCCAACCCCAACCCTCCTGTGATTCCATGGGTTTGGATCAAGGATCCACCACCTTCCTCATCCAGCCACCTTCCCTTCCTTCCCGTCTGGCTCGCTCCGTGCACACCCTTGACCTGAGAGGCACGGGGACCTTTGGGGACCCCATTCTGCGATCCAGGCTCGCAGCCAGAGCCGTGCCCGTCCCTTGCCGGTAAAGGGGCAGGACCTGGGTGGGAGAAGAGAGAGGGGAGAGCCCAACAGCCAGGGTAGGGGACCCGGAGAGCTGGGTCCTCCTTGCCTTGTATTGTAGAGCTGGGGCCAGCGGGGAGCTAAAACCAGGTTATGCTGAATCCGCCGCCGTGCCCCGAATTCGCCTCGTTTCGCCCCAAACCCGACGCGGGGCCGCCTGGCCCTTTAAGAGCAGTTCCCGCTCCCGGCCGAGCGGGGGCGCTGTCGCTCCCCCTTCCCCGCGGTCCTCCTCCGTCCCGGCATGCCCCGCGAGCGCCCCCCCCCCTCATTTCCCGCCATTGTGCCTGGGCGCGCGCGGCGCCGCGTGACCGGGCGGGGGGAGCGCGAGGCGGCGGGGCCCGGGGGCCATAGAGACCGGGGGTGGGGGGGCGGGGGGATAGAGCGTCCCCCCCTCGCCCCGCTCCGCTCCGCCCCGCCGGCCGCCGCCGAGTCCGCCAAGGGGCCGCCCCGCAGCCCCCGCCGGGCCCGGACAAAGCGCCGCCACCGCCACCGCCTCCTCCTCCTCCTCCTCTCCCGCCCCGCCCCGCCCCGCCCGCAGCCCCCGCCGCGGAGCCATGTCGGCCAGCAGCCTCCTGGAGCAGGTACGAGCTTCCCCCCTCCCGCCCAGGCCGGCGGGCCGAGCTCCGCCGCGCCGGGCCCAGCGCGGGGGGAGAGCCCCGGGGCGGCGGCGGCCGCACCGCGCTCCATTGTGCTGCGGCGGGGCCGGGCCGCGCCTGGGCTGGGCCTGAGGCTGTTCCCCCGCTCCTTGAGCCGGGCCTGTCCCGGACCGGGCCTGTTTCCCCGCCGGGGCCGGGGCCGTCCCCACCGGGCCTGGCCGTCCCTCGCTGGGCCGGCTGTGTTTCCTCCCCGCGGGTGTGTTTTCCCCCTTCCCCAGGCCGGGTCTGTTTTCCTCCCCCCGCGCCTCCCCAGGCTCGTCCTTCCTCCTCCCGGAGCCGCTTCTCCCCCTGACTCACCGCTCTCCTTGTCTCCCTCCCTCTTTCTCTCCCCCCACGCCGCCGCTGCTCCAGAGACCCAAGGGCCAAGGCAACAAAGGTGAGAGCCCTGGGCAGGGCTGGGAACGCGGGGCAGGGAGGGAAGGAGGGTCTCCCCAAAATCTGCCGGGAGCCAGGAGGGGAACAAACCCCCGCGTAGCTGCGGGAAGTTTGCGGGTGTTGGTTGTGCTGCGTGTGGTGTGTTAGAACCGGCAGGAGTTCGTTGTGTTGCAAGGTTTGGCTTTAAATACTTTTAAGTCGGTAAACGTTGGGGAGTTTGTTGCACGTTGTTTCCTGAAGTTTCACGTCTCTCCTCAGTGCAAAACGGCTCTGTGCACCAGAAGGATGGGCTGAATGATGACGACTTTGAGCCCTACCTGAGCCCCCAGGCCCGCCCGGTGAGTACCGGGAGCCTGTTGGCTTCCTGCTGCTCCGGCAGAGGGGAATTTCACCTCCTTGTGTGTATTTCCCATCTCCCCTGGCTGCATTTTGATCTTTGCCAGCACCTTATGTCCCACCCTGCACCTGCATTTCCCACCCTACACCTGCGTTTCCTGCAGGCAGGAAGCACTGACTCTGCCTTTAGGTCGTGGTGGTGAGTGAGGTAGGAAGGGGTTTAGTGACTCTTTGAGGCTGTGAGAACTTCCTCCACGTGGTGTTCAGCTCCTTTTCTTCAATCCCCAAGTCACTGTTTCTGCTCTTTCAGTTTTACTCTCGTGCCTTGTGTTGGTTCCTGGCTCTTTGCAGCCCACAGATGTGCTGAGCTGGGTTGGGAAGTTGCCTCACACGAGGCTGCTGTGCTCAGCAGGGCTTGTGGAGGATCAGATCAGCCTTCTTATCTCTGCACCGAGTCAACTGACAGTGCCTGTCGTGGGGATTTCTGTTTTTCACCAAAAAAAAAAAACCACCCCAGAGCCCAGGGGTGATAAAGAGTGTTGAGAATTTCTGAGAATCCGGATTACAAGTCGAGCTGGAGGGTCTGTGACCAGCCCCTGGAATTCAGCCTCCCAGCTACTTTTCCTCCTCACTTTCCCTTAGATTCGCTCCCCTGTTCTGTTAACTGGTTTTTGTTTGTTTTCCTTAATGAGCTGCAGGGGAGTGACACAGAACAGATGGAGTTCAGCTGATTAGATGTACAAGTGAGCACCGGAGATAAACATCTGTAGTAGCACCAGAGCTCTCAGTTCATTCTCTTGGCTTCTCTTTCCAGTTGTGATCAGTAAAAATAAGCTCTTCTGGTTTCCCCTTCCTGTATTTTTGCTCATTTTTACCAGTCAGTATGTTTCTTTTCATGTAAAGGTGATGCTTGTTTTATTGGGACACAGGTTTCTGCCTCAGTGAAATTTTCAACAGGTATTTTCCTTTTTTGTGCTAAAGGTCTGAGGGTGAATGTTCTTTGTGTCCTGTCAGCTGTTCATAATCTTCAGAGTTCACCTGTTCATCAAGATAACTCACTGCATTCTCCTCCCTAAAAAATTACAAGCCTAAATTCAGCCTTGATAGGGTGAGAGAGTGTGATTGCTTTCTCAAGCCTTGAATAAAACCGGCTACTTTTCTGGTAGCTGTCATTTAATGGTGTTTTTTTTCTTATTCCAGTTATCAACATCCCCAATTTCCAGCTTCCTTTTGAATGGGGATGATATTTTTTGTGTTTAAGTCTCCTGAAGAGAATGAGAGTCACTACGATATTTTACTCTATTTTGCATGTTTGATGAAGAACTTCTGGATCTTTAATTTCCTTTGGTGTGTCTCATGCTGGGAAAAACACATTTTAAAAATCAGGAAGTGACTGGAGGTGCCACAGGAGGCAGAAATTAAGCAGGAAGGAGGTGAAACCACCAAGTTATCTTGGAGTGGGACCTTTGGGTGACTCTGTCTCGGTTCCTCACTGCACTGTGGTGCTTCTCAGCTCCATAAAATAGAATCCAAACCCTGAGAGGCTGAGCCTGGAGGGAGAGGCACAGTTCTGCTCAAAAATACAAAGGTACCAAAGTTGCTGGAGGTGGCAAAGGGAGAAGTCAGAGGCATGGCTCTGGGTAAGGAGTTAAAGGAATTTTGGGGTTGCTTCCCAAGCTCCTCACACTCACAGGAGGTAACCAAGTTGTGCAGTTTCACTGTTCCTCATTCCCCAGCTGCTCTGGGAGGTGTGACTGTTCCTGCCAGCCCCTCCATGACGTTACTGTGTATTTTAAAGATAATCAGTGATTCTTCAGCCCTTTAGAAACCAGAAACGCTAGGTCAGGTTCACTTGGTTCTGTGGTCTTAGGTGAAGGGGAACAGCAAATTTGAGGAACTAACTCTGTGAAAAGTCTTAGTCTTGGAGAGAATGAGTGGAGTTTTGTTGGCATGGTTGAGGCGACAAGGGGACAGGTTTTAATGTGACAGTGATGTGTTTCCCGTGCTCCTGTGGAGAGGAAACAGCTCTGCCTTGGGTTTAGGGATGGCCCAGCATGTTCCTGTTCTATTAAAGGAAGTTTTAGGAGGGCAAATGTTACTCTTATAATTGAGGGGATTGGCTCAAGAGGAGACTTTGCTGTTTCAAAATAATAATATGGGGGTTTAAGTTTTTCTGTTTGCCTCACAAATTATTGTCAGTGTTGGTGCTTTTGGACAGGTTGAGCCCTGGGTTCAGCAGGACTGAGTTCCTGAATTAGTAAAACTCTGGGTGGGATTGAGTTTTGTTATTAGTTTGGAGGCTTTTGTGGGAAAACAAAGGCTGGAGGGAGCACCTCCGTGAGCTTTCCTGCCTTCGCACCATACATTAAATAATTCCTGTTAATGTTTGTGAACTTGGGGCTGGGTTGGCCCCAAACCTGTTGCCTTCCTGTAACCCTGTGGGAGGTGGAGTGGCCAAACCAGCTGTTTCTGGAGGTTGCTAGAGCCATCTTGAGAGGCTCCCTGGATTTCAGCACGGCATGAAGTCCTCCGGGAGCCGGCGCTTGGCACGTGAGAACATGATTCAACCAGAAATGGAGCAGGGCCTGCTGCAAAGCCAGGGCTTTTAACTGGGGAGCTGAACCTGCCTTTGATCTCCCCTGCGCTGGGCTGGCCTGTCAGGGGCTGGGGCAGCACGAGGCTGCTGCTCCCAGGTTCAAATTACTGAGGATAATGTCCATTAGCGCGGCTGGAACCGCTCCCCGGAGGGGACCTGGCTTGGAATGGGAAATGACAGATGGTTTTTCGTGTAAGCAAATCTTGGGGATGTCTGAGACTTCCCTAATTGTCAAATTAGGCGTTTGTTTTTGTAACCTAAAGGCTACTTGGATGTTTAAAAGGGAGACCAAGGCACGGAGCAGGGTGGTGTTTTGTTTTGTTTTGTTTTGCCTCTCTGGGTTTGAAACCTGCTCGTGCTGCTGCCTCTAAAAGGCTCCTCTTGAAAACTTGTGGGTTACTCCCCATTTCCAGGTATTTTTTTAGTATGTGCCCACAGAACTGGAGCAGTTGGTGTTCTGAGGAACAGGCTTTAAATCCCTGTTTGTTTGCAAGTTCTTGGAATACTGTGAGCTCTGCAACTTTAAATTGTGGGAATAAAGCTGTTTTCGTGGGTAGTAAGTTTAAGGAAGGCAATTAGGGACACATAATTTTGGCAGTGTGCTTCCACTGGATCCTTTTCCTCCTTATTCCACTGCTGCCTGCATCCTTCCCACCAGCTTTCCCTCCAACACCAGAATAAGGGCTAAATATGTTACACAAGCAAGAAAAGCCCTCATTGGGAGTAGCTACAAACAGAAGATATTTGGATGCAAGGTAAGACAGTGGTTTTAAAGCCTGAGCAGGAGCTCTGGGGAAGCTCAGTGTCCTGCCCCACTCCATGCATCAGGAACTCCACGTGGGGAGCTGTCTGAGCCTTTTGTCTTTCAACCTCTCTGGCAGTAGAACAGATTTTTCGAGCCCTTGTAACAAAGGAGGTGTTCAAGGCTGGGCCTGTTTATCTGCCCAGCCCTAAGGTAGGGAGGGGTGGGGCACGGGAAGTCTTGAGCTGGCTTTATTCCTGGTCCCTTGAAATGGGTTCAGCTCCTCCTGGCTCGCCAGCGCTCATGTTTTTGTGGTTTCCTTTCAGAACAATGCATACACTGCAATGTCTGATTCCTACTTACCCAGCTACTTCAGCCCCTCCATCGGATTCTCCTACTCCCTAGGGGAGGCTGCCTGGTCCACGGGGGGAGACCCCCCCATGCCCTACCTGACCTCGTACGGACAGCTGAGCAACGGGGAGCCCCACTTCCTCCCCGACGCCATGTTCGGGCAGCCGGGGGCCCTGGGCAGCACCCCCTTCCTCGGGCAGCACGGCTTTAACTTCTTCCCCAGCGGGATCGACTTCTCAGCCTGGGGCAACAGCAGTTCTCAGGGACAGTCCACTCAGAGCTCGGGCTACAGCAGCAACTACGCCTACGCCCCCAGCTCGCTGGGGGGGGCCATGATCGACGGGCAATCGGCCTTCGCCAGCGAGACCCTGAACAAGGCCCCCGGCATGAACACCCTGGACCAGGGCATGGCGGCCCTCAAGCTGGGCAGCACGGACGTGGCGAGCAGCGTCCCCAAAGTGGTGGGCTCGGCCGTGGGCAGCGGCTCCATCACCAGTAACATCGTGGCCTCCAGCAGCCTCCCCCCGGCCACCATCGCGCCGCCCAAGCCGGCCTCGTGGGCCGACATCGCCAGCAAACCCGCCAAGCAGCAGCCCAAGCTGAAGGCCAAGAACGGCATCGCCGGGTCGAGCCTTCCGCCGCCCCCCATCAAACACAACATGGATATCGGCACCTGGGACAACAAAGGCCCCGTGGCCAAAGCCCCGGCGCAGGCCCTGGTGCAGAACCTGGCGCAGCAGCCGGCGCAGGGGTCCCCGCAGCCCGTGGGCCAGCAGATGGCCGGCAGCCCGCCGGTGGCCCAGGCTGCGGGCGGGCAGCAGCCGCCGGCCCCGCTGCCCGTGCCCCCGGCGCAGCCGGCCCCGCTGCCCGTCCCCCCGGCGCAGCCCACCCGCTGGGTCGCCCCCCGCAACCGCGGCAGCGGCTTCGGCCAGAACGGTGTGGACGGTAACGGGGTGGGGGCGGCCCAGACCAGCTCTGGCTCCCCTTCGGAGCCGCACCCGGTCCTGGAGAAGCTGAGGTCCATCAACAACTACAACCCCAAGGATTTTGACTGGAACCCGAAGCACGGGCGGGTGTTCATCATTAAGAGCTACTCGGAGGACGATATCCACCGCTCCATCAAGTACAACATCTGGTGCAGCACGGAGCACGGCAACAAGAGACTGGACGCGGCCTATCGCTCCATGAACGGCAAGGGCCCCGTGTACTTACTGTTCAGTGTCAACGGTAGCGGCCACTTCTGCGGCGTGGCAGAGATGAAATCTGCTGTGGACTATAACACCTGTGCAGGGGTGTGGTCCCAGGACAAGTGGAAGGGACGCTTTGATGTCAGGTGGATTTTTGTGAAGGACGTTCCCAACAGCCAGCTGAGGCACATCCGCCTAGAGAACAACGAGAATAAACCAGTGACCAACTCCAGGGACACTCAGGAGGTGCCTCTGGAAAAGGCTAAGCAGGTGTTGAAAATCATTGCCACCTACAAGCACACCACCTCCATCTTTGATGACTTCTCACACTACGAGAAACGCCAAGAGGAGGAGGAAAATGTTAAAAAGGTAACGTGTTTGTGGGGCTTGGATGAGTCCTGCGGGGCAGGAGGAGCTGTCATGGGCTGGACTGAATCCAGGGTGTGAACCAAGCCTGTGAACAGGCTTGGTAGGCATCAGCTGCCTTTTGGCTACCTGCCTGCCCTCACCTGGAACACACACCCAAATGGCAGCCCCTGTTGGAGGGGGGAGTGTCCAGAGGAGGCCACCAAGTTGATTAGAGGGATGGAGCATCTCTGCTGTGGGGAAGAGCTGAGAGAGTTGGGATTGTTCAGCCTGGAGAAGAGAAGCTTTGGGGTGACCAAAATGCAACCTTCCATGTCCTGAAGGGAGCCCACAAGAAGGATGGAGAGGGGCTATTTATAAGTGACAGGACAAGGGGGAATGGCTTCAAACTGAAAGAATAGGTTTAGATTGGATATTAGGGAAACTTTCTTCCTTGTGAGGGTGGGGAGGCCCTGGCACAGGTTGCCCAGAGAAGCTGTGGCTGCCCCATCCCTGGAAGCGTCCAAGGCCAGGCTGGACGGGACTTGGAGCAACCTGGGCTGGTGGAAGGTGTCCCTGCCCATGGCAGGGCGTTGGAACTGGATGTTCTTTAACATCCCTTCCAATCCAAACCAGTCTGTGATTCAGGTGCCAGCTCCTGGCAGAGCAGGGTGAGGAGCCTTGCCCAGGCCCTGCCTGTGATGGACCACATTGGTTGCTCTGAGTGTCAGCCTCCCCTGAGTGCTGTGCTCTAAACAAAATGTATTTCTGTGCCAGTGTCAGCTCCTGGGTTGGAGCAGTTTGTACTTGGAGATCAGTGGGGGGTTTGGGGAGTTGTAGAAACCAGACATGGCTCTAATCCACCCCGTGCTCACGGTGGGGTCAGTGTGACAGATGTTTCCCACCACTTGTAGAACCTCCAGGAACAGCAGTTCCTGTCCCTCCCCAGGCAGTCTATTCCTATGCTTAATTATCCTTCCTGTAAGGAGGCTTTGTCTAATGCCCAGCCTAAATCTCCTTCACTGTATATGAAGTCTGTGACTGCTTGTCCTGTCTCCAGTGGACGTGGATGGGGTCGTTCCGTTCCTCATGGCTGTGTTTGGGGCCAGGGTGGGCTGTCACCTGCTGTCACCATCAGTGTGGCACCTGTGCTGAGCTCACCACCTGCTTGCAGCTCCTCTGGGTGCTGTTGGGGCTGGCTCAAAGCCTCCTCTCATCATCTGCTCCTTGACGACTCCTTAATTGAAAACCCTGCCCTGAATTCAGTGGCCAGTGGGCTTTGAATCTCGCTTGGGTTCAGCTGTGGTAAAGTCACCTGGGGCCACCCCTCCCCACAGTGCAGGTCTGGCTTGTGTTTGATCAAAATGATAATTACAAATTAGCATTAGCACAGCTGGCTGGGAGTTT
Organism: Pseudotriccus pelzelni; assembly: GCA_035584735.1. NCBI lineage: Eukaryota > Metazoa > Chordata > Aves > Passeriformes > Tyrannidae > Pseudotriccus > Pseudotriccus pelzelni. Next base: position 9,794 of record JAWMRA010000058.1, on the reverse strand, counting down.
GCCAAGTTTCCTGATGGTCTCTTTAGTTTCAGCAACGGGGAATTTTTTACCCAGCAGTTGAAGAGCAGAGTCAGGAGCTGCAGCTGTTCACAGTGACACTTGATGCAGTTTTGAATTTTTGATGTGTATTTTACATGGAGCATTTTATAAATAATATCACTTAAGCACAAAGGTGGTTTGCTTCCCACTGCCAGAGGGCAGGGTTAGGTGGGAAGTTGGGAAGGAAATTCTTCCCTGTGAGGGTGGAGAGGCCCTGGCACAGGTTGCCCAGAGAAGCTGTGGCTGCCCCTGGATCCCTGGGAGTGTCCAAGGCCAAGCTGGATGGGGCTTGGAGCAACCTGGGCTCGGGGAAGGTGTCCCTACCCTTAGCAGTGGATGGAATGACGTGAAGGTCCCTTCCAACCCAAACCATTCCATGGGTCTGTGACATCCTCCAGACTTTAAGGAGCAACAGTTTGCAGTGTGAGAGAGTCAGACCTTGGCACTGTAAGAGAACGCAGGGGAGAGGGGAAATGCTGCTGGAGGACAGGTGAGAGACAGATGGATGAGGAGAGTTAATACTGAGTACCTGTAAGCAGAAGGAAGAGGGAAAGAGTGGGAAAGGCTGTAGGAAAACCAGACAGGCAGATGTTTTATTCCTGTGGAAAGCTGCTGTATTTGCTGTGTAAAGCCTGAAAATCAGGAACACACTAGAAACGAGGCTTAGCAATCCTCTTAAAGCTGTAAACCATCTTCCCAGTTGCATTTTGAAGTCTCCTCCCCTGCTTGCTTCGCTCTGGGCTGTGCCGTGGAGGGTCTGCAGCAGCGGCAGTAGCCGGAGCGCCAGCGCCGCCTTCCCGATCCATGTCCCAGAGTGGATGCGGCAGCGGCTGATTAGGAAAGCGCTTATTCTTTGAAAAGGAACTTAGTCATAGGTCTCTGGAATCCACAGATCAGGAGGGAGCTGTGTGGAAACAGGGTTGGTGTTTGCTTTTTGCCGTTTCGCGCGCCGGGCCCCTGGGACATCCGGCACGGAGGAAGTGACTCGGTTGTTCTTGCAGAACAGTTTGACCTCCTCGGTCGCTCTCTGACGCAGCCTGGAAAGTGGTTGAGGTTTCTGTAACTGCTCTTTTCATTGAGGCTTTATTGAAAACCAGTTATTTTTTTTGCTCAGGCAGGGTTTTGGTTTTGCCTGGAGTGATGCTCACACTGGGATTGTAGGTACTAAAAAAGCCCAAGCCACGCTCTGTCTGCCTTGAAGTGTCTCAGGTAATCACCTGAATTTAAAAAAAAATCCACGAGGAACCAGAGTTGAAGCACTGAGAAGTTCAAATGCTGCTCTGGCAGCAGCTCCCTGCCTGCTTTTTGTGCTGCTTTTGTGCTGGGGAAATCCCACTGCTCCCAGCTCTTTGTCTCTGCCACAGTGTGAGATCTTAATGCTCTGCAGTCGTGTTCCTTGAAGCTTAAAATGTTTCAAGGTTTGGCTTGTTTGAAACTTCCCCCAAGCTGAAATTGTCTCACTCAGGTTTAACTTGCCCAAACCTTTGGCTGATTTGCAGTTTGATTCCTGATGGCTGCCTGAAATGGATGAGCTCTTGTGAAGTTTGGGAGCTCTTGAGTATTCTTTTATACTCCTCATTTCTTTGACATTCCTTAAAGCAGGTCCAAGAAATGATATGAAAAATGCTTTCCTTGGTATTTGTGTTATTCCCATTGTCCAGTGAAAGGAGGTAGGTAGTTCAGTGTTGAAAACACTGGAATAATCCTCTTACTTGTCCTTTCCTGTTGCCTGTGCCCATCCTGCCCTTGGAGGTTCATCTCCATTCCTTTTCAGTGTCTTGCTTTGCTCTACTGATCCAGTTATTTAAAAACCTTGGATGTTCTCCTGACCCAAAATGATGAAGCCAACTCCCAGAGCAGTTTAGGACTCCTTTAAACCCAGAGCAGCTGCTTTTATGGTAGAGCATGTCACTGATGTCTTCCCCGTAAGAATTACTTTATGGGGTTTTTTTAAACAACCGCGAAAATCCCTGGCCTGCAGTCACGCACTTGGATTTCTAGGAATGCTGCCGCGACCTGGGTGCAGAGATCTCCAATAGTGATCTGCCTGGTGTTTTGTGGAGGAGCAATCAATGGAAACTCTAAGGGAAGTTTGTTTGGGTTCTTTTCTCCCTGCCCAGGCTTGGGATACTTGGCTACTTGCATGTTCCAGGGATTTTAGGAAGGATATCCCATGAAAAGCAGTCAAATGGTCAGGATTGCAGTTGAGAAGGGACTCTCCGTTTGGACTTGGGGTGTTGAGTCAGGATGGGGTGGGCTTTGGTGGGGTTTTCCGTGCTGAGGTTCACCAGCCTGAAGCAGAAAGGTGGGATTGGCCAGTCTGGAGCTGTTATTTCCAGAGTTGTGCTGCTTTGTGGCTCAGCTGACAGTGCTGGTTAAAGGAGTATTAATAGTGTCAAGTGTCACTGCCCCCTTGGAACATGTGATTTAAGGCATAACTGAGGGGTGTTGTATGAGCCTGTGAAACAGCCTGTTTCACAGTCCCTGGAATACAGGAATGCTTTCTGATGGATTTCACAAAGCTCCTTTCTTCTTCCTAATTTATAACCTCAGAGGGGAGGAGAAAGAATATTCCCTATAGGGTGGACCAGCACTTTCTCCTGCTCTCGGTCATCCTGGGAATGCTGCATTGCCTTGGCTATCCCATATCCTGCAGGGCAGTATTTCTGACCACAAGGTTCAACTCCTGGATATTCCATATCCAGGCAAAGCCAACTGTTTCCCGTGGCAGCGAGGGAACGCTGCTTGCACTCCCACAGTTCCTTTCATCCCGTGATCCCAAGGCTGTTTGCTCTTTTCTGCTCCAAATCCCGGCCATAGTGAAGTTAATTGATTGATGCACCAGGACAGGATTCCCTCGCTGTGCTGCTCAGCAATGCACATGGTTTCTCTCAGTTTATTTCCAGGCTGTTTAAATCCTGTGGGTCTGTGTCCATGCTCGTATATTTGCTCAGGAATAGGGGAAACCAACCATCCTGCTTTATTCCAGGGGTTTGGCACTGGCTGTTTGACTTAAGGAATGCTTTGTGCTTATGATGTTTTCAAGCCAGCACTCCACAGCCCCTGACAACGCTGGTGGGTTTTTAGTGGTTGCAGCTTTGTCTTAAAGGCAGGAGAGAACTGGAGGGGAAGGCTTAGATCTGGCTGATGCTCTAATCCATGTTTTCTGCTGTCAGTCAGGGAGCTGTGTTTCCTCATCCCTAAAACCAGGAGCAGCTGGGAGCCATTTCACTGCAACTGAAGTGGAAGCTGAGTGGTGGAAGAGCAAACCTGTTGCACTTGCCTCATAGCCCTGTCTCTCTCTGTTAGGATCTTATTAGAAGTCCTTAATATTTTAGTGCAACGTGTATTAATATTATGAAATAATACAGTATTTAAAGTTCTCTTGTTGAAGTTTAAGGGGCTATCGAGATGCCCTGTTTAAAGTTCTTTTTCAATTGTTTTACCCCTGTCCACGGCAGGGAGTTGGAACTAGAAGATTTTTTTAAGGTCCCTTCCAACCCAAGCCGTTGTAGGATTCAAGGACTAGGGCTGGGATTGAGCCAGACAGAGTGCAGGCCGTATGCAGTGAGGAGGTTTTGCAGCTCCCACAGTTATGCATTTGAGTAGGGCGAGTTTATTCCACACCCTGTTCTGGTGAATGTTCCCAAACCGCTTTTTGCCCACTTGGTGTGGTTAAAGCTTCGTGGCCCCTCCCCTCCAGGTTATGTTGGCTGGGTGATTCCAGCTCCCAGGGTAGATTTAGATTAGATATCCGGAAGAAATTCCTCCCTGTGAGGGTGGGCAGGCCCTGGCACAGGTTTACCCAGAGAAGCTGTGGCTGCCCCATCCCTGGAAGTGTCCAAGGCCAGGTTGGGGCAACCTGGGCTAGTGGAAGGTGTCCCTGCCCATGGCAGGGGGTGGAACTGGATGGGCTTTAAGGTCCCTTCCATCCCAAACCATTCTGTGATTCTGTGACAAACTGCGCACGTGTGGCTCTCAAATTCCCTAGAAATACCACGGAGGGCTTGGAATGCAGAAGGGAGTGTGTGGGGTGTCAGCAGCTCTGGCTGCTTTCCTTTTGCCCCCCACAAGTTCTGGGTAACTGCTGACATTGAGGTTAAGAGCTACTGACACAGGTATTGTGTTCCAGGTTATTTTATTAACAGCTGCTTGTCCAGAAAAAGTACTTATCTTCCAAGGAAACCTCTTAGGCAGCTGTTGTGTTCAGTGAAAGCCCCGGGGCACGGCCTGGTTCAGTTCCCTGGATTTTCTCCCTGGTGCAGGAGTGCAGTGGGTCACAAGACGTGGCTGAAAGCCGATTAGGATCCCAAGGTGGGCAGTCCATCAAGAGCAGCTCCGTGCACACTATTCCTCCCTTGTTCTTATTGAAAACCTAATTCTGCAGCAGCTTTTTGCCTGAAAGAAGCTGCTTTTTTTTTTTCCCCCCTTGCCCATCTCAGGTTCACGAAGCTTTTTTGTGCTGTACCGTGTGAGCGCTCTCACCGCGATTAGTCCTCTCATTTTCCTGCTTGCTCCTGTTTGCACCTGGTAGTAATTGTCCTGTTTGATGGCTTTGTTGGGTTAATAACTAATTCCTCGGTGGTGCAAACCGCTGGAGGTTTGGCAGCAGGAGCAGTGCCACCCTTATTTACCACAGCAGTTACCCAGGGAAGTCCCTGTTAACAAGGGCTGTCATTATCCACACTCATGGCTGGGATAGAGACTTGTTTGTAGCTCCTTCCAGTGACTGGTGCCCAGTGTGAGGCTTTTTAATTGACATATAAGTCATGTAACAGTGCATTTGAACAGTTAATAATGAACCATTTGGGTTCTGTGAGCCTCCTTCAGCGAGGACTTGGAAATTTCTGTATCATTAGAACTCTTCTTTTTTCTTTTTCTTCTTTTCCTTAAAAGCACAATTCTGAGCTGCTTTTGTGTGTGTGGTTAACTGCAGAGCTATTGTAATGTAATCCCAGTTTAGAAGACTTAGATAAAATCTACCTAAAACTGCTGTCTTTTGTTTCTGATCTTGGGGGGGAAAGGAAAACCCAGCTCTTTGAGTTTCCTTCCCGGTGTGTATCTGTGCACAGGGGAAGGCTCTGCTCCCTCAGCTCAGTTACTTGTGGTGGCATCTCCCTGTAAAATGACTTCAGAGAATTCCCCACCGTCATCTTTGCAGAATTTAAGAAGTCCTGAAGTCCTGATTTGGGGTTCAGCCAATTCCAGTGCCGTGTTCTTGATGGATTTAAAGGCGAGGAAGAAAAGAAGCTGAAATACAAAACCACGTTCCAGTGAATGTGGCTTTGTGTTCCTTTCAAGTGGCTGTAAAATGAGGGGACACACTATAGGGAGTGTTGGCTCTTTTGCCTGAGCTCGTGAATTCAGCTCTTCATGGTTGACAGAAGCAGGCAAATAGATCTCCTCTTGTCCTCTCATAATGCAGAATATTGTGGTGTGTTTTTCTTGTGACATGAACTATTTCTTCGGCTTTATTTGGGGTGGAGGTGGTGTTCTAGCCTCACTTGGGTCTGTGCAGTCTGATGTTGCATCTCGTGTGGCTGCAAACAGGAGTTTGCTGTCATGTAAGGACAGTACAAGGACATCTTTATCCATCTCTGAAGTTTTCCTTGCCTTTAACAACTCGTGGCTCAGGAATTTCTGGGACCCAGAGGTCGTGTCTTTATTAGTTCACGATTTCTTGTCCAATATGCTCTTTGAGCATCCTCAGGCTCTCGAGTTCTTCGGCTTAATTATGTGCTGTGCGAGGAAAATGTGTCCTTTTATTTTATTTTGGGTCTGCCTCGTGTGATTTCCCCCTGGTTTCTTGTGCTGGACGAGGTGCTGAGCAGTTACTTCAGTGTCCTCCCTGCCTGCTCTGCTTTTCCAGTCATCTCTTCCAGGCTGGAGAGCACAGTGGCTCTGCAGATGGAAACCCTTCTGTCCCTCGTTCATCCCTGTTGTTCTTTGACCCTTTTCCAGTTCTTTTCCAGAGCTCAGGGTGGATCTTCGTTGGGTTTGTGTCTCAGCAGAGTGGTGGGTTCTGTTCGGGGTGATGGTTGCTTTTGTTGAGGGTTTCCATTTTCCTGGAGTTGCAGATGGTGTTTCCAATGGTTAATGGCCAGTTTGGAGCCTGTCACCTGGGAGTTAGGACACTTCATTATTCACTCCTCTTTCTGGATATTTTATGAATATATCAAGACACAAATTACACTGAAGCTCCAGGGGTTTTCAGTCCTGCATGGTGTGACGAGCTTTATTAACTCTACTGCAGTGAGGATTTTGGAACATTAAAGTGAAGTTTCTTCCTTTTCTAAAGAGTCTTGTGGCACCAATGCTAATACTTATTGCCTGGTGATGATTTAAGGCAACCAAAGTAATGAAACACATTTCCTTTGGAGTGGTGGGGAAGAATAAAAAGACTCCCTGGTTGAAGACCAGGAGAATTTTCTTCCTCCCTAATTTACTTGAAAGGACTTGTGTTATTTTGCTTGTGCTCCAAAACCAGCAAGCCCAGTTCTAATCCCTGGTGTGATCCCAGTTGTCCTCTCACATGGAATACCACTGGGAATCCTCCCAGCCTGCTCTGCCTCCCTCTTTGCTCTAAATATTCATTGATGTTCTCAGCTTTTCACCATCCTGCGCAGAGTTTTGCCCTGTGGGATGAGCCTCCCTATGGGAGGGTCATTATAAATGTTTATGGGAATTGGGCTGGTTTATTCAGGCAATTAAATGTGGTGTTTAAGCAAGAAGAGGTTTGTTCTTTGCAATTGATTGCATCAGTTGTCAAAAGGTGCCTGGAAAGATGCTGGGAAGCAGCAGCATGCCTGTGGATATCCGACAGGAAAACCCACTGGAGAGGGAAAGCCCTGGCTCTCTTCATGTCCTTCTTGCCCCAGGCTGGTTGCTCTGACATGGAAATGAGCGTCCAAGGCCACGTGGCTCCTGCTTTTTCAGTGATGTGAGTCTGCCCTGTGTGGGGTTCTGTGGATATTTGGGTTTGATTTTGATCTGTGGAACAAAAGGCCTTTCCTGCTCTGACACAGAACCACTTTTATGTCCATATTCTGTCTTGGTGCTGAGCTCCATTAGGTGAACAGGAGGTAGGATGAAGTTGTCAGGCCATAACCAGATCCCTGCCTGATTTTTATCCTCTTTCCTGAGCAGAGGAGACAGGCTGGGATGTAGTTTCTCTCTGTAACCCTGATGGATTTCTGATGCTGACAGGAGGAAAACGTCACGTTTGGTTTGTAAATGCTGGGACTCGAGGCTGCTTGAGGAGCTTAATAAGCAAAGTGATGCATCATCCATCGTTTGTGCTGTGTCCATGCCTTGAGCAGATCCAGCTGGGAAGGCAGTGGGCTGCTGTAGCTCCTACCTGTGTGATCAGGGAGAATTGTGTGTGTCTCGAGGCCAGGATTTGATTACAGGCAGTGGTCACGGCCCCAAGGCTGCCAGAGCTCCAGGAGAGTTTGGGCAGCGCTCTGAGGGACAGGGAGGGATTGTTGGGGTGTCAGTGCAGGGCCAGGGGTTGGATGGATGATCCTTGTGAATCCAGCTCAGGGTGTTCTGTGATTGGGAGTCTCAGCCCTTTGTGGAATGACACTGGTAGCACAGACGACGCTCTGCTGAGGGGATCTCCTGCTGTTCCTCTGTGGGTGAGCTGATCTTTGGAGGACCTTCTCATGTTGAACTGACGCTGCTGCCTGGCCTTCCTTCCCTGCCCGAGGGCTGCGGGCTGTGCTCCAGCTCAGGCAGGTCCCAACGAACCAGGGTTTGTGTGCACGGCTGGGAGCCCTGCCCTGGCTGCTCCTCCAGGCCCTCCTTGGGATTAGACTCTGCTGTTTCCCCATCTGCGGTGTGGCAATAAAATCCTTCCCTTTGCCGGGAGCGCTGAGGCTCCCTGTTGGTTGTTAATCAGGGGGAGAGGCTCTGAACGAGTGGGCAGTGTCGTCACCCATTGTCACTGTGGTTTTCTGAGCCTTTTGTTGTTGTTGTTTCCCCCAGTGTGAACAGACAAGGTGATAACAGATAAGGTGATCTCTTATCAGCTGGTTCAGGGCCTGGTTTGTGACATTGCTGCACCCCTGGGGGCAGCAGTGACAGGGACAGGAGTTGCCATTCCTGTGCCTGCCCCTCCTGTTTCTGAGGGGATCAGTCTGAGCCGGTGTCTTCTCCTTGCTCCTCCCGTGATGTGGATCAATCGGTTTGAAACAAAACTGGGTTGAGGAAAATTGGGCTGAAGTGAAGATGTTCACTTTGGTCCCCTCTCTAGCTTAGGGACATGAGGACATCTGCTCTAGTCTCTTTGGAAGGTGGTGCCTTCTGTTCTGGCACACTGGGATTTTGAGGGGGGGGCGGTCACGTTTTCCCTGGGACTGTCTCCTTGTTATCCCCATGCTGACCTCGGGGTCGCTTCACCTTCCCAGCGGGGAGAGGCAACTGCTCGGGGTCCAGCTGCTCAGGTAACAGGGTGACATGTGCAGCAGGACCCCGGGCCACTGTGCCAGCCCAGGACATTGTCCCTGGAGGTGGCCGGGGGGGGGATTGAGCCTGGCAGCCGGCTCGTCCCGTGCCAGCGTTCGGGAAGCGGCGGCATTAGCCGGGGCAGTTGCTTCCCGAAGGAATGAGTCACGTTGCCATCTGTCCATGTGTAACATAACGTGCTGGCTGCCGAGCCGGGAACAGGGCTTGGCACCTTCCTTTGGAGCTGTGGCTCTCCCCGCAGTGCTCGTTGTTCTCCGTGTTCGGGCCTGGCTCTGCTCCCCGCCCTGGCGGTTGGGATCTGGCAGTCTTGGCCACTGCGGCAGACTTGGGCAGAGTTACAGGAGAAGGGGGGAATTCAATCCGCTTGTGTGGGGTAAGTGCTCTTGAAGAGGACACGTGCCTTGGTCTGATCCCTGCCCCCAGAAGACAGTCTGTGCACGGGATCACACCGGGCTCCGTTTGCATCCAGCTCGGGCAGAGGAGTTGGAGGTGAAGCCTCCTTGGGTGTGTGGCTGAGGGGCTGCCAAAGCCTGGGGTATTGTTCTGAGCTGGAGTCCAGTTTTCCCTTTTTTGGGAAGGTTCCTGAGGATAGATGGCCACACGTGCTGTTATCCCAGGATTGAAGCTGCTTGGGGATGGGCTCACCCTGGGCTGAGCAGTGGACGTGGTTTCCCTGAGTGGCCCAAGTGTTTGTGGCAGAGGTGGTGTGAGCTGCCAGGGGGGATGGGAGGCTGCCTCCCATCACCAGGTTGGTGTGGGACAGGGGGAAGCAGGCAGGGAGCTCTGCTGCTGCCCTGATTTTAGGGAGTGCAGCCCTGGACAAGGCAGCCAGCACACAGGGAAATGTTCTGGGCTGAACCATCACACCAGTTTTGGAGCCCTGACAGCGTCTCCTGTCTGAGAGGGGAGGGAGAACCTGCTGTACCTGTGGGCACCTGCTGCAGGTGTTGCTTTGCCGTGGAGGTGGGATGGACTTGGCACCTCTGGGAGTGGCTGGGGTGGGGATGGATTTGCTCCATGGGAGCCAGAGCCAAAGCACGACAGTGTCCGTTGTGCCCAGACTGCAGGGACCTCAGGGAGGAGCCCAGAGCCCTCTGGCTGTTGACAGGTTCTGGGTTTGTCTTATGATCTGGAAATGACAATGAGTGTGGGCTGGGCAGCACCTCGTAACCCTTTGGGGCAGCCTGGGCCTGCTGCTGTGAGAGCCTTCCCACCCTCACAGCCAACAATTCCTTCCCAATATCCCATCTCTCCCTGCCCTCTGGCAGTGGGAAGCCATTCCCTGTGTC
>JAWMRA010000056.1:3928552-3960620 GCA_035584735.1 Pseudotriccus pelzelni | reverse complement strand
TGGAAGGTGTCCCTGCCCATGGCAGGGGGTGGGAGTGGATGAGCTTTAAGGTCCCTTCCAACCCAAACCATTCCATGATTCAGGGAAACAGCATCAGGGACCAATTAATTATGCAAAGTGTAACCACACCCTGCATTCACACATGAAATGGCCGAGGCTGGGAATTCTGGGCCCTGGGAAAGGAGCCCGGGCACCTCAGCACCTGACAAAGCTTTGATCCACCCTCCCATCCACATTTCAACAGGACAAACCCCAGGAAATTATATCCTTTTATTCCCAAGTTTCAGTTAGAATATCAGCTTCAAAAATAAATGAAGTCAAGTCACATAAAGTTGTGGCATAATAAAAACATCAACTCTAAACTACAGCTCCGCAGGTGAAACTCCAGGAGACGTCCTGACTCATGAAATATCGTCCCCCCTTCTCCTACCCAAGTTGAGAGGAGTCAGAAATTTCACCTTCATCCAAGAGATTATTGGGAATACAGGAACAGACTAGAAAAACCCCACAGAATTCCTATTTCCGAAGATACCAAGGATAGCAAAACATTAGGTTGAAAAATATTTACAAGGATATCTACAAGCCAAGCCTAACAGTGCTCCCGGGATGCTCCAAGGCACTGGAATTGCTATCACCACCATTCCCTTCTCCAAGCCACGAGCAGATCCCCCTCAGTCCTGCCCCACTTAAGAGCCTTCCTGCTGGTCCTCGATCTTTGGAGCCAGGTAGTACTTTAGGTGTCCCATGTCAGCGATCTTGTACTCCACCACTGCCAGAGAGAGAGGGGGGAAAAGGGTCACCAGAAGGTCCTACAGCAAATTCAAGCCACAGGTTCTAATCCTACACGATTTCTCCAGCAGAGCCACTTGCACTCACCCAGAGGAACGTCTGCAGACATGCTGAGTGTGACTGTAGGGGACAGGGGGGTGGCTTTGGTGAAGAAGTTCAGGTACCTCAGGGCAAAGGTCAGCTGGACTGGCTCGTTCATCTCTATTGTGACCTAAAAAACCAGGGCACACCTGAGGAAATGCAGCTGCAGGAGCTCCCTCCAGAGAGTAACTCAGACAAGTGACTGGGACATCTCAGGCAGAGGTCAGTGCTGCTCCCCCTGTCCTGCTCAGCACTTGGGCTCCAATGGCAAGGACCTCAAACTGGCAACGATTTGTGGTCTATAATCCACACACCAGGGGCAGACACAGCTCTGTCCCTGCTCATCGCAGGGGCTCACGGAACGTCCTGAGCTGGGAGGGCCCCACAAGGACCATCAGTCCAACCCTGTGCCCCAGAGGATCATCCAAAAGCCCCTGGAGCTCTGACAGCCTTGGGGCTGTGCCCACTGCCCTGGGGAGTCTGGTCAGTGCCCCGTCCCCCTCTGGCTGCCCCACCTGCCCCCCCGAAGGTCCCTTCCAACCCAGACCGCAACTCTACGACCCAACCCCGCAGCTTCAGCCGGAGGAGGAGCCCTGAGCACTCACAGCCTCCTCCTCCTTGTCCACGTTGCTGGTCTGGGACAGTTTGATGTTGCCGTTGCCCAGCTCCCCGTTGGCCGAGAACTTGACGCCGTCCTTGGCGCAGGAGATGACGACGGCGTCGCCGATGTGGCTCAGGTCGCGGCAGATCCGCGCGAACTCCGCCGACGGCATCTTCACCACGCAGCTGTACTCCTGCTCCTGGGGGCACAGCAATCAGTGCCCTGCCAGCCCCACTCACCTGCAGCCCCCCAGAGCCGCCTGCACCTGCCCTCCGGCCCTGACACCGACTTTTAACACGTTCAGAGATCGGCCACTTGGGCCCCGACTTACTGGAATGCCGAGCTGCTCCACGTCCAGATCCATCAGCTTCATCTCGTAATCAGAGACCTTCTCCTGATCTAAAGGAGCAAGGCACAGTGTGACCAAGCGTTCTGAGTAGTTACCAACCTGAATTTTTAACTTGTTACTCTTCCCCCCCACCCCAAAACCACCTCAGTGGTGACAGTAAGATCCACCTTGTTTCCTTAGAGCTAGAAATCTGGAATTGCCCCAAACAGCCTCAAAAAGTACAGATAAGGGCACCTTTGCCTGGTCTAAAAAAAAGTCTCCTTCTTACAAAGAAAGTATTGGTCAAGTTTAGATCTCCAGGCTCCCCCAAGAATTTGAGTATCAGGTGTCCCCTCCCATCTCCCTGCTATTTCCTTCTCCCTGTGTGGTTCATGAACCACGTGTGGGGTTTGTGAGACTGCCTGTGAACACCACACCAACAAATGAGCTCCCAAATTCAACACTCACTCGGTGCCTCGAACACCAGAGCCAAGGTGTCTGCGTTGTCCTCTGCCCGCAAGGTTATGATGTCCTCATTCCCCGCACACTTCAGGATTTTGGACATGCTGGAGGGGAAGAAAAGGCAGGTGACCCTCAGGATTGGAAGCTGTGATGCTGCAGTTGGCAGAATTAAATAATCCCATCCGTGTTTTCAGCTTGGCATGATGTTGTGACTGTCAAACTCAGCAAAACGTGAGATTTCCACGTGCCAGGCACAGCAGGGCAGGGCATGACACCTGTTGTGGAGCAGAACTTGCAACCAAGAGATGGTTTGAGACACAAAGTAGAACTGCAGTGTCAGTAAAGTAATATCAGCCAAGATCTATGATTGAGTTTATTATTTGCTGATTGGGATAATTCCTGGGTGGAATTTTCAAGATCCATTTGATGGTTAGATTTGTATGAACTTTAATAAAAGCAGTGAACTCCTTTTAGGAATCAACCTTTTGGATGCTGCACTCCCAGACAATCGCAGCTATCAATGAGAGCTCTCCTTTTAACCCTGTTGGAAAAACAGGGTGGGGGGGAACTTAATTCCACGTCAAATCCTGGCGTTATTCCGCCTTCAGAGTTCCAAAGTGCCTCTTGCCCCAAGAGCAGCACAGGGCTGAGCATCCTGCAGAGGACAGGGAGACATTCCTGTCCCAGAGCTGGTCAGTGACAGAGTTGATTCACAGAGTGGGTGAGGTTGGAAGGGACCACAGAGGGTCACTGGTCCCACCTCCAGGCTGAGCAGCCCCAGTTCCCTCAGCCTTTCCTCTTAGGAGACAAGCACTAGTCCCCTCATCACCTCTGCAGCTCCAGGAGCTCCATGTCCCTCCAGTCCTGAGGAGCCCAGACCTGGACACAGCACTCCAGGGCTGAGCAGAGGGCAGGATCACTCCCTGACCTGCTGGCAATGCTCTTCCTGACGCCCCCTGCATTCTCTAAGGACCAAAGAAGGGCAACGAGGCTGGGGAAGGGTCTGGAGCACAAGTGCTAGGGAGAGCTGGGGGGGCTCAGCCTGGAGAGGAGGAGGCTCAGGGGAGACCTTCTCACTCTCTGCAACTCCCTGACAGGAGGGGGAGCCGGGCAGGGTCGGGCTCTGCTCCCAGGAACCAGCAGCAGGACAAGAGGGCACAGCCTGGAGCTGCCCCAGGGGAGGGTCAGGTTGGACAGGAGGAAGAAGTTCTTCCCAGAGAGAGTGATCAGACACTGGAAGGGGCTGCCCAGGCAGGGGGTGGAGTCCCCGTCCCTGGAGGTGTTTGAGCAGAGCCTGGATGTGACATCAGTGCCATGGGCTGGGGGACAAGGTGAGGTTGGGTCACAGGTTGGACTCAACGATCCCAGAGGTCTTTTCCAGCCTGGCTGATCCTGTGACTCTGTGAAATCTCATCCTTCTGAACTCAGTGGAATTGTGGCCTGGACCTGTGTGAAATCCTGTTCCCTCTCCAGGGCCCTCTGGTGCTTAATCCTGGCCCCCTCCTGCACGAAGGGTTCGCTCCACCCATCACCTCTCTGCAGACTTTTTATTTAATGGAGCAACTGCAGCCAAATATTGATGGATGCTTTTGCAATGCTAATTGCACAGACTGCTCCTCTGTGGCTCTGGGGGAGGCTGCCAGAATATCATTATTGTTAATTAATCAGGTCTATTTTGAGCCAAACTGCTGCTCCCCCTGAAATCAATTGAATCCCTTTCAATGAATGCAGGTTCTTCACTGCTAAACTGTTTTTTGTTTCATTGAGCAAGGTTGCCTCTCCAGCAATTCCAAGGATTTCTGATTTATTTTGGTCATTTTCACGAGCTCAGCCTCAAGTCTGAGCTAAGCTCACCAAGCCAGGACCAGGTGACTTTTGTGTTTCAGATCTAAGGGGTTTCCATAAAGTACCAGCCAGAAAGGAGTTTTATTTCACCCATTTTGAGCTTGATAAGGAGAGATAAAGAGTGGAATATTCCACACACTTGGGCAGCACTCAGTAAAAGAGTTCCTTTTCAAAAATTATTTTAATTTTTATTATTTATCTTTTTTAATATCAATTTGAAATAATTTGGGTAAATTTAATTAATCCAAAGAAATTTTTTGATAAATTGGGATAAATCTAATTTATCCCCCCAAAAAAAAAAATCCAAGGAACTTGAATTCTCCAAATTCTATCCCAAATTTGGATAGACTTTGAGGTATAAATACCAATGCTTGGCTCCTCGGAGGCCTTTGAGCTGTTCCTGAAATATTTGCCAGAGAAGGAAAAGAAATGTGCACCCAGGGTCCTACAGCCTTCGAGGTGCTTTGCACCCATCAAGCTGAGCTCTTGGGAAAGAAATGTCCTTTTGTATTTATAAAACACCTCTGATCCAGGGAACAGACAGTGCAAGGAGGTACTATTAAATTTTATATTGGGATGCCAAGGCACTCTGAGCTGGTGGCAAATCATTTTCGCATCTCAATAATTTATTGAAGAAGTCAATTCTGGAGGATTTTACTGTCAAACAGTCAGCAGGGCTCAGAATTAATCTACAGCTGCCTTGATTCCAAAACAGCCACGGGAGGGGGGGCGTTAAATGTACTTTTCCTCTTGTTTTATGGTAAATAAAGCAGCTCATGTCCTTGTAAGCTGTCATGGGTTTGCAAAAGTCCCCCTCCTTGGGGATTGGAAACATGACATAAGCACTTCGGTCTGGCTGAGAAAATTCTAGAAAGCCAACAAGGCGAGGTCCGACTACAGAGGCGCGAAGGCAGCTTTGCTTTATCAGAAAAGGGAGCACGAAATCGTTAAAAAAAAAAAAAAAAAAAGATAAAAAAAACCACCCAACCCTGCGAGCACCAAAATAGAAGCAGTGGAGTTTGCCCGCGGTCTCTGGGCTCCGGCCAGTGCCCCGCGATGCCAAGGACTTGTCACCAGAAGCACCAGCGGGGACATGGGAAGAGCAACGTGGTCCCCCCCTCCCGGCTCCTGCCGCTGCCCAAACTCCCGCTGTTTGTGTCTCTAACTCCTCCTGGGAATTTCTGCGGCTCGCAGAGGCCTCCCTGCCGCTGGCACGGAGTTCCGGCAGGGCAAATAAAATACCTGCCGGGGAGAGGAAGAGGAGATTTCCTCCACATGAGAAATGACACGTCAGCGCCTTCTCTGCGAGGAGCACGGCCGGCTGTGATTGAACGCCTCGAAAAAAGGGATTAGTAAATATTTTGGGTTCTCTGCCGTCGGTGGAATCGCAGGGACCAGGGCCTGGAACTGCTGGGACAGCTGCTGGGTAGTTTATTTTCCTTGTTCCCTTTCTGCTTGGCTCGCCGTGAGAACGTTTGCGCAACCCCCCTCCCGGCTGGAGCGGACTCTGACACCAACGTTTATTTTTTCGGTTCTGGTTCTACAGCAGCATCACTGTCAGCCCTCCAGCGCAGTCAGAGGGCAAGATGGGAAGCTCAGCCAGAATGGGTGAGTGCCCTTTGTTTGACGGAGAAGGGAAAAAAAAAGGATTATCTTCTTTTTCCATCTGCTCAAACCCTCTCAGTGTCTCCAAGCAGCTTTCTGATACAACCCCTTGGGACACCGCACAGTGAGGAGGGACTGGAAGCACCAAAGAACCATAAAGGGCACTTACCTTTACTCCAACCTCTTCCTACTGAGAGGACGCGGGTGTAGCAGAAATCCCTCCTGGGTGGCTCCTTCTTGTGTTCCCTGAGCGAAATTCTGCTCCAGCCTTTCCTCTCCTACAGCCCCCACGGATCTCCTTCATTCCCAGTTCCCCTGCTCAGGCACTGGAGGCAAACCCAGGGAGAGGGACCTGGAGCACTCAGCCCCATCAATGGTCCTGCTGGGCTGTAGATTTGGAAACAGCAGAGGCTGACACAGCCCCTGGGATTATCTTTTGTGGTGCCTTGAAGCCACTTTGCCATAAACACACAGCTCTTCCAGCGCTCTTGGAAGACATTCCTGCCAGCACTCCCTCGCTGCCTCTAAAATTGGAATTTTAGAATTTTTTTTTTTGCAGGGAATTGCTCCCATTTTTTTCCTTCCCAACTAGAAGGATTCCTCAACATTGCCTAATTTAAGTCTGCAGATGAACAACTTCATTCGGTCTTCCTCCATTTAAGCCCCAGCTCTTAAATGCTGTCAGAAATCTCTTCGCCTCATACCAAGAGGTAGAACTGAGATAACCAACTAATTTTTAATCCTTTAATAGTTTTTTTTTCAAGCCTTCGTGCTCATCTAGCTGTCAATTTCTTCTAAATAACAAGAAAAATTTCCCTGCCAGTTTTCTGGGTGATTTTTCAATGCCTTTTCCAGCAGCTCCCAGAGATCAACAGGAATAAACCACAAATTAATTGGTTCTATTCCTGTTCTCAAAATGGGCTTCCTGCATCTCTCTGGAACGGGACAAGCTGTAGGAAGTCTCAGAGAAGGTAATGAAAGCACCTTCACGTGTTTACATTGAGATTTGCCAGATAATTTGTGGGAAGGGAGAAACGTTGTGCCCTGGGAGGGACGGAAGGGTTTAATTGCATATTCTTAGAGAGCTGTAGGGAAACACAGAGAGAAGTGGTTGAGGGGGTTAAATCAATGCTTTTCCCCACATTTACAAACAAAGCATAGAAACATTATTAACAGATTATAGAAAAAAAAGAAAAGAGGGTGCAGCTCCTACCATTGCAAACAATACGGGATTGGAATAGTAGAATATAATTCTGATAATATAATAGTACAGTAAAGACAATGGGAATTTCTGCATTAAGGTCTCTGCTCTCCTTGTCCATTTTAGGTTTCAGCAGCAGCAGAGCAAGGAGTACTTCCCACATCTTGCTAAAACATCGAAAGCAGAGGCAGTGCCCCTCAAAAGCGGGATATTGGGAATCTCTTTTGGCCTCTGTCCCTCAAGCCTGGCTGCCTGGCTGCAGGATGAGGTGCTTCACCTCTGCTTCTTTCAGCCCTTCCACTGCAGGATCAAGGCACCCGTATTTTTAAAGTAAATTAAAAGGCCGTGTTTAGATAATCTTTCCCAGTAAATTAAGCCAAACCCTTAATTTACATCGGATGCGAATGAGTTTGCCTATAGCTTGCCATTAAGTAAATTACCCATAAAAGAAGAGGGGGTTTTTACGTTTAAAATTGAAAATAACCACTAAAATAGAATTAGTTAGAGTTGCCTCACTGATGTGCTTCCCCTTCAAAGGTGAAGGCTCCACACACACACCAAGGGAGGACAATTATTCCAGTGCAACCATCAGCACTGAGAAGAAGCCACAAGTTCATCTGTGTAGCAATGAAATGGAGGAGAAGATCACCATACTTTTTTAGGAACAAGGGAAAAAAACTTCCCTTAAAGCTCAGTTCACCTGCTAAAGACTTCTCTTATCCCCGGAGGGCACTGCCAGGATGTCACCATGCCCCAGGCTCTGACACCCAGGGAGGGCACACAGCCCTGGGCGATGCGCTCTGGGGGACCCAGGTTGGACTGGGTGACCCCCAGCGCTCCTCCCAACCTCACCCATTCCGGGACAATCCCGGTAAAATATCTCCCAGGTGTGTCTTCACTTTCAATGGGACTGGGGGAGTTGAACCCTCTGCTGTCCCAGAAAATATCAGTCTGAACGTTTGGAAAGCACGGGGAAAAAAAAAACTCCACGGGTTGGTTTCCTGCAGTATCTGGAGTTTTCCTGCTGAGGAATCGGAACCAGATTGAATTCCAATCACTAACAAATTCCATACCCTTTTATCTGATGCTTCAGGCAAGACCAAGATATCCAAGTAATTAGTTGGAAGGAGATGAGGCCAGCAAAGATTGTGAAGGAGCCGCCTGGATGCTGCAAACCCAGCCCAGCAGAGTTAGCGAAACCGGGCAGGATCCGATCTCCCCCCATTTATCTCCGTGGTGCTGGAATCCCTTCTGCTGGCACAGCAAACGAGGGGAGAGGAGCCTTTGCCCCCTCGGATAGTGGGCACGAATTTCCAACCCCATTTCACGGGGGATGAGCAGCCAGCTTGTTTGTAAGCTGGGCTCCCAGAAAGACGCTGCGAGCCGAGAATCCAAACGGGGAGAGCAAACAAACGAGAAGCCTGGGCAGCTTGTGCTTCTCTGTTTGCTGCTCCTTCCACGGGCTCCTGCAGGAATTTGGGAGCACCCCAGGAGCCAAGGGGCAGGTTTCTGTTTCAGTAAATGTTTTCCTCCTTTGCGCTTTGTGTTGCGTTTTCAGGTTGCTTTCTGACGGGCTGAACCTTTCAGGGGGATAATTCTGCCTGCCCATCTCTTCATCCATCTGCCTGGAAAACCCACTGAGGGTAATTTTGTCAAGAGTGGGACTCAGAAATGCCCTGCCACCAACTGCAGCCGTTCTGCAGGCAGGACTGTGCTTAAAGTTCACCTTCAGGTGGAAATAAACAGTAAATTCTGGCTTGTGCATCCCTTGCCCTCTTGCCCTGTAACGATGTTTTCCCCACAGAGATGAGAATTAGACACTGAAATCCTGTTTAACAACAAACTCTGAGTCAGCTGTTGGCCTCTTATCACTGCCCAGGGAGACACTGAAATCAGCACGAAATCTGGTGGGTTTGAAACCACCTTTTCTTAGCCCTGCTGGTCTCACTCCTTTTTTCCTGGTTCTCACACTATAAAAAAACCCACCACCTTGCTTTGTCATTTCTGATCATCCCTGCTGCCTTCCCACTAAATACCATCTCTGATCGTCACTGCTGCTTTACCACTCAGTAAAGTGCTGCCTTCTGCCTTGTTGCTGAATCTTGAAAGGTGGTTTTTTTCCCTTTCCACACAAAATTCCTGGAGCAGAGCTCCCCTCCTCTGCAGCTGACTCATCTGCAGTGCCATTTATTTGGGATATCAGCTCTCTCCCCGTGTGGTTGGAGGCTTTTCTGGTTAAAAAAAACCAAAAACCAAAGAGAAACCTGACACTTCAGCTTTATCAGAGCAGATTTTGTAGTGGACAGGTTGTTTGCTGCTCCAAACAATCTCAGTTCTATTGTAAGGCAGAGAGAATTCCAATTACCACAAGAGCAATTGCAGGAAATCTGCAGCCTCTTCACACACCCAGGAAGATTTACAGGTGCTATTCAGAATGCTGAGATTAAATAGAGCCTTTTTAGCCCCTGAGATTCTGTTTTAACTGAGTGTATGATATGTAAAGTAGCATCTGAGAGTGTATGTCTGGCATTTTACACACAATTTCCACTTCTTCCACCGGGTTACTGCTCCTCATTTCCTTCCCTTCTTTATATCACGGGGCTTTAGCATCCATGATGATGATAAAATATCTAATCCAAGAGACTGCCAAGGGAAATTTTAATCAAAAGCCTTTAGTCTGGCTTGGTTAAGTGATCAATATCTGTCGATGGAAGGAGTTTGGAAGACAAATAGTTCTCTTTGCTTAGGAAAAAAAAAAAAAGGAAGATACCATTAGAAATTATTAGAAACTCGGGCCAATTTGCCTCCCGGGCACCTGGATCCAACCTTCAGTAGGCTGGATGAAAGCACCGCAGAGCCATTTTAAGACCTACTATTAATTAGAACCTGAATACCAACAGACTGTTGATTCCTGACACTCAGGGAGAGAAAAAGCTGCAGGAATTATCATGATGTGCCCAACAGAACTTGCTCTCTGTCTCAGAGCTGCCTTTTTTTTACTTCACTCCCCAACGGGCTGAGGAAAATAAGGAGAGATCGGGCTGAAAGCATGAGTGGAAACCTGCCAGGTAGAATGATGGAGAGCTCTAATTAACATGCTCGTCTGACAGCAGGACAATTAGGATGCAAAGACAAGGCACCAGCAGCAAGCAGGGACCTGGAATCAGCTCCCAGCAGGACAGGAGGGATGCCAGGAGTGGGAAGGGGCTGCAGTTTACCAAGAGATGGTTTGGAAGGAACGTCCCTTCAGTCCTGGCAAAAGTGATGGGGTTTTTTTTTAGGTTTTTTAGGGTGTTTTTTAGAACTTGCTGACGTGGGAGCAGGTTCCCAATCATGCTCCCTTTCAAAGCTGCTCGTTCCAGAAATCTTGTTTGTGAGGAAAACACAAAGTCACTGGGTTTGTTTGCCACTGGTATCAGTTCAAGTCCCTTTCTGGATCAAGCCATAGCTGAGCAGTTAAAGCCTTTCAGAGCATCTCAGAAGTCAGGAACAGGGAAAGCAGTGGGTGTTGTTCTCCTCTGTGCCCCTCCAAGGCCACTCTGTTTTCAGGTGGATCACGGAAGACCCAACAACAACATCCCTACAGGTTTCAAATATGCACAATTTCTCCTCCATCTGATTTCTGGTGTCACAAGCACTTTTTTACACGCTTTACACGTACAGTTAAACACTTTCCCTCTTTTTCCAGGCATTTTTATCCCTGGTTAGCACATGGAGCACATCAGAGGGAAAATATCAAGTCAGTCCCAGGAAGATTGAAAGAGCTGAGCCGTGACCCAGCCAGACCTTCCTTTGAGAGCTCAGAGAAACCCACTCAGGTTTAAACCTTGTTGTCGGATCCAACTCTAGAAGCGCAAGCCTTTTATTTCGAATATTTGGGGGCATGACATAGACTGAGGCTCAGGCTGATCCACCAGCCAAGTTATTTTCCAGAGGACAGAAGTCCAATCTTGCTGAAGCTGCATTTGTGTGCTTTGCCAACCAATTATCTCGAGGAAGAAACCTCAGATATAACGTTCCCACTCCATAAATTTGCTGGAGTCAGAAAAGCTTTAGGTTTTCACAGCTCTTCCCCTTACCAGCAACTTCTAAAAACCATGAATTTACACAAGAGGAACAAGCAGAAATCCACAGAAACTTCACTTATTTATTGTATATTGCTGCTTCCTTTGCACTCCAGCCCCATCCTCTCCCTCCCCCGGATTTTCAAGGCTGTTCAGATTTCTGCATTTGCTCACCAAACATCCTCGTCCTGGTGCAGCCTGGAGGGTCTGGCAGCAGGCAGGGCTGCTCAGCAGCCACTGATCCGAGTCTGCTGCTGGGAATGTGGGATTTGGGAGCACTGCAGCGCATGGCAACGAGCTTGGCTTTTGAAGATTGCTCGGAGAGTTTGGATGCACCCAGGGGTTGAGCCACAGGCTTTTCAAAACTCCCCTGGTTGCCAACTAAAAGGGCCTGGCTGACCCTGTGCCCCTTTTCACTGTCTCACATTAATAAAAACTGAACCCCTCTCACTGCTCCATCCAAGTCCTGGGGGTAGGAGAGAGTCAGCTCAGTGATGTTCCCCTCAGCTGAGCTCTGGGATCACCTCTTTTCCCTCAGGGCTGGAGATCTACAACCACATTTTGCTCTGACTGCCCCCTGTCCCCGTCCCTGTCAGCACGACCCCCCTTTGGCTCCACGGCATCCATCACAGCCAGACCTGAGCCAGCAGGAATCTCCCTGCTCCCTGAGCTCTCCCTGCTTTCCTCAGGGGGCTCCTGGCCAAGCTCAGCTCAGCCAGGAGGTCTTGATAAGCATCTCCACCACGTGCTTTCCTGAGTGTGATGCTTCCAGTCCCGGGCACGTTCCCAGGCGGAGGAGCCGGTGTCGGGAAATGTCTCTGAAGGCAGAACAGAAAGTTGGGATGAGCACAGACCTCTGGTTCTCTGCTAAGCCAGGCTGCTCCAGGCTCCCTGCTGTGCCTGCCTGCCCACCAGCAAGGCCACAGCTCCCAGATACGCCTCGGAGCATCTGTAAAGAGGCAGAAAATCCATGGAAATGGAAAACGGACGCGTGGCTTTCCTCCCATCTCTGCCTCACGGCCGTGGTTCAATCTGCTTCCTGCGGTGAAACCTGCATTCCAAACCCCGAGGAATCGGAGGTGAATGGATGGATCCGGGCCCTGCCTGGCTGCAACGCGTGAAGAATTTCGCTCAGCTCCCTGCTTAGACTGTTTTCCGCCCAAGGAGATATTTGCTGTAACATCCAAACACCGTTTCAGAGCAGGCAAAGGAGCATTCCTGCAGGGGAAATATAATCTCAATCCAGAGCACCAGGAAAGGAGGGCAGACTTCCCAAGGAGGAGATCAGATGTGCCGCCTTGTTGTGCCAGGATAGGTCAAGTCCTAGTTGGAAATGAAGAGAAATGTCCTGTTCCAGCTGGAGAGTTTTGCTCCTGTTGGGAGTCACTGAACTCCTGTCTCTTGCTTTACAAAAATCATCAAAACAGAGATTAAACCAAAGGGAATAATGCTGCAAGCAGAGCTGGGAGATGGTGCTGCTGTTTCTCCATCTGGGGTTTGGGTTTGTTGGGGTTTTTTTCCAACGAAACAGCAGTTGTGATGATTTTGATGATGGAGCCACTGGGGGAAAGAGATTGATTTTCCACAGAAATTACCCCCTTCCAGAACCTGAAGGGGCTCCAAAAAAGCTGGAGAGGGACCTGGGACAAGGGATGGAGGGACAGGACACAGGGAATGGCTTCCCACTGCCAGAGGGCCGGGCTAGGTGGGATACTGTGGAAGGGATTCTTCCCTGTGAGGGTGGGGAGGGGCTGGGATGGAATTCCCAGAGAAGCTGTGGCTGCCCCTGGATCCCTGGGGGTGTCCAAGGCCAGGTTGGAGCACCCTGGGCTGGTGGAAGGTGTCCCTGCTCATGGCAGGGGGTGGCACTGGATGATCCTTAAAACCCCTTCCAAGCCAAACCACTCCCTGACTCATTCCATGATTCATCCTTTTCTTCCATATACACTATTTATTCTATCTGCATCTCAAACAAGCGTCATGTTTGTGAAATATGTCCCAGCATGTGGGAAGAGATAAATCCCAGACCCGAGGAGCCAGCCTGGCACCGGCTGTCCCTCCTGCCTTGCCAGCGCTGCTCAGCACTGGGATTGGGGACACCCCGTTTTGGGGCACTGCTCCCGTGGAGCAGCTGCTGAGAGCTCAAAGCAGCAGCAGTTTTACAGCTCTTTGCAGCCCTGTGGCACCAACAGGAAAGGAAAAGCCAGGAGGGCAGAGCAGGAGGTGATTTTGGGGATGGCAGGGATCAGTTCTGCACTCCCAGGAGATTTAATCTCTGTGCCTCGGGTTTCTCTCCCCCCCCCAGTAAATATTCCTATTTCTTAGAGGGTTTTTTTTTGCTTCATACTGAGGAGTCTCTAATATTGCCAAGCTGGGGCTGCCCCCAGTGTTTTGGGATGTGTTACTTTCCTGTGAGGCACCAGAGAGCTGATGGATGGGTGTGATTTTTGCTCTTTGAAAATGTAAGTTAAAATTAAGGCCGTGGCCATATCAGTCCCCTGCATCTTTAACCCCTCCAGTCGGACCTCTGCTTATAAATCAGGTTTTATCCCATTTACTCTCCCATTTCTGCTGAGGGGAGCAATGAATCGAGAGCATTTGTGTAAAAACACGGGAGCAGTGAATGCCCAGCCGGGATGAGATGATGTTCACTCCCGTCCTGGTGCTGGAGCACCGGTGGAAAACCGCAGATCAAAGAACAGCACACGCTTTTTCTGCACTAAAGGGACCGATTTCCGTGTCCACGGCACACTTAGAAAATGAAAATAACCGAAACAAGGACACAGCAGGTGTGCCCCCAGCACACACTGCACTCCAGAGGCCTCAAGGAGTGAAGGTGGAAGGGGTGCAAGGCTTTGGTGGCAGCTGTGCCCCCTCCTGACCTGGAAGGAGGGAGCAGCAGGAGGGATTTGTTCGGCTTCCATGTGCGGAACTTGCACATTTCAAATGCCAGGCGGCCAAAAAGCCCAGATTTCAGGATTTTTATGGAATCAGTCATGGAAGAAAATCAGCACCTGGTATGAGCTGAGCCATTTCCTTTCACTAGACTACCAAGCTTCATTTTTATTTTAGGCATATAAACAGCTCTTGCAGCCAGGCACTTTGAAATGGCCTGTTCTTCATTTTGAAGTGCTGTTCTCTTGATCTTGCTGGCATTATCGTCATTTTAATGTGTCAAACCTGGAAATTTCCCTGGAAAACAGCCTTTCCAACACAAATGTTTGGACCTGGGCTGTGTTTTAACCTCTCAGCTCAGCGCAGAAGGTACTTCCCGGATGACCAGACTGCTCTGCCCTTGAGAGCTCAACACTACAGACATTCTGGATGCCAGGAAACCTTTGTACAGCAGGAAAATATGAACCCAGTGTTTGTTCAGTGAGAGAGAGCAAAAAAAACAGCTTGGGAACCAGCTGAAGCAAAAGCTGTTGGTTGAAAGCATCCATTTGGCCTCACCAAAAAATAAGTGTTACAGCACAAGTGCTTCGGTTTGCCTGGTATAGAAGCAAAAGGAGGACGTTTCCCAGCGTGGTTGGATTTCTTCCTGCCACAGAAATGGGAAAATAAATACATAAATAAATACACAAATAAATAAGGGCTTGAGTTTTGAGGCTCCAAGAAAGGAGGCTTTGAACTGTCCCTCCCTGGTGACCAACACGAACCAGGGAAACTGCTGCAACTCAGCAGCCGTAAAGACACTTCAAGATGGTTTGCTCCTCTTTCCAAGAGCACCTAAATCAAAGTCCAGCCCGGTGTAAACATTCAACAACCACAGCTCAGGCTCAGGAAGGGCCCAGAGTGATCCACAAATCACTTTGCCACGTGCCCCGAGCGGTTGCACACCCTGCACCCAAACTTGGAGACCACCCTGTTAAAAAAAGGCATCTGAAAACACCACGTGCCATGGGGGGGGGGGTAATAAAATACCGAGGGAATTTCTGACACCTCCAGGCTCTGGAATCAGGAGGCATTTTTTTGAACAATAACAACCGTGTAGCACCAAGGAAGTGTTTTCAGCAGCGATGAATTTTGACAGGCACCACAAAGGTCAGCTGGGAAAGTTTGGAACAGAACCCAGAACACAACTCCTGAGGGGGACTCTCCATTGCCAGGGGTCTGAATGGGATGAACAGCAGAGCTCCTTCCACCTCCTGGGTGTGACACCAGGGGGGACAAAAGGAATCCCGAGCTGAACACCAGTGTGCCACCAAAGGCAGGAACCCGTCCTCTCCAGGGGAATGGTCTGATTGCTTTCATACTCTTAATTAGTATGTAAGGCAATCATCCTCACAGGGAGGAATTCCTTCTCAATCTTCCATCTCTCCCTGCCCTCCGGCAGTGGGAAGCCATTCCCTGTGTCCTGTCCCTCCATGCCTTGTCCCCAGTCCCTCTCCAGCTCTCCTGGAGCCTCTTCAGGCCCTGGAAGGGTCTCCAAGGTCTCCCTGGAGTTTTCCCTTCTCCAGGTGATCCCCCCCAGCTCTCCCAGCCTGGAACACCTTCGTGGCCTCCTCTGGTTCCAGCAGCTGCACATCCTCGTGTTGGAATCCCAGAGCTGCAGGTGAGGTCTCACCTGAGCAGAGCAGAGAGGGAGAACCCCCTGCCCTAAAAAAACTGTTTGCATTAAAGAAGCCTTTTGCTTTGCAAATCTCATTACCCTTCTCTGCCGGGTGGTTTAAGTGGAGTTTTAAAATGCCAGGCGGTTTGGGAGGGTTTGTTTGGGTTTGTGGGCTCTTTGTTTGTCTCTTTGTTTTTCATGAGACGCTAATTTGTGGTAATTGTGTTATGCAGCAGCAAGAGGCTTGGAGGAAGGGAGTTATTGGTGTGTGTGTTTTAGTAATAACGATTAGAGAGCTGGGGAAACAAAAAAAAAATAATGAGACAGAAGAAAACATATTATTAAAATGCTCACGTACTTGGGGGGGAAAGCTCCAACCTGGTGCTTTAAGGGAATAAAAATCTGTCTAGTGTCTCTCAAGCACCTATGTCTACTGGCATGCCATCAAGATACAAACTGTACACACTGCCACAGCCAGCATTAATTTGGGGCAATTAGGGCGAATTAAAGAAGGAGTGATTTGGGTTGCAGCGCGAGGTGCGCGGAAGCTGTTCAGTCCTTTTTGTGATTTGATGCTCTGAGGAGGGACACCCACCCGGAGAGGAAGGAAGAAAGCCCAGTTCTTCGGTGGTGGTGTTGCAGCAATACTTTAATGTCTTAATTAGGAAGGCAGAGCGCTCTGCTCTGCTCAGGGCTGAGCCAACAAGCAGCTCCAGCTCCAGCCCCAGGTGGGGAAAGGGGCAAGGAGGGGCATCAGGAGACAGGAGGGGGTCCAGCCCAGACAGAAGAAGACGTGGCTCAGCCTGTCCTCAGCTGAGGAGGGAGGTGGCAGGGCCACAGGCTGGCCTGGAAGAGGTTAAAGCAGCAGGACCTGGCATAGGTGGGACGTTGATTGTCTGCTCTTGGAACACCCTGTGCTGCCCACTGCGTGACAGGCTCCTAACCTTGATGGAGCACCGGCTTGTCCTGGCACGGCAGCTCCTGCTCCTGAGAGGAAGGGCCCGATAAACTCAGCAGGCACATTTCTGGAGCTCCAGCTGCTGCCCACGGCTTCGGGGGGCTCTGGATCTCATCCCTGCCCGGGCTGGGACACAGTGCCAGGAGGATTCTCTGCTGCATCAAGCTCGGGCCCCTGCCATTCCAAGGGGATCTGAGGCAAAAGATGCAGCGATAAGCAAATGATGGGTAAAAAATCTGTGCCTGTGGAAAGACTGAGACATCACTCAAAGCACATTCCTTGCCATCCTTTCCCTAAACAACTCTCTTTCCCGCAGTTGCTGCCCGGAGAGTGGCGGTGGGCGGCACGAGCTTTGCATTTCCAGTCCCCGAGTCCCGCGGGCTCCTTGCAGATGAGAGGCTCCATATTCCAGCTGCAGCCTCACTGTGGGCTGAGCTGCTTGGAAAATTACCTGAACAAAAGCTGCTGCTGGAGCACAGTGGGGAGGTGGGGGCTCTGCAGGGATGAGAGGGTGATACACGAAGTCACGGGGCAGGAGAAGTTTAACACGGCCATGCGAGATGCCCTGAGCCTGGGCAATCCACCAGTGCAAGGGCACCAGATTCTCACAGCGGCTGCAGCAAGAGAATGTTCCTGAATAAAGACAGAATTCCTTCCCTGGCATTTCTCAGAGCCACCTTCCCCTAAAGCCGGGAAGGACTTGCTGCCCTGTGTGCTCCGGATGGCAAAGCAAGCGGTGAATGCTGAGGCACAAGCCCAGCCCTGAGTGAGGCTCTGATGGGGGGGAGATAAAGCAGGATGCTGGGTTTATTTCTGTCCCAGTGATGTGATCTCTGCTGCACAGAGAGCTGCGTGTGCCACACGGGGTGCAGAGCCAGAGCTCTGGCCCTAAGGAAGGTCCTGCCTTGCCAGGCAAAGTTGGAAGGAGAAAGGGAGACAAAGGGAGATGCTCTGGGGGGAAAATCAAGTTCAGTGGGATGAAGGAAGGTGTTTCAGGGCACTGGATCTCGTGGCTTCTCACAGCACATTAAAGTCTGAATGAAGGATTTCAGTGATGTGATTCAGATACACCTTCACTTCTCCCAAACTCTTTTGCGTATTAAAGATCAGTGTTAAGCAAAAGCACAGGCAAGTGGCATTAACTCTCAGCTGAGGGAAGCAGCAGGAACAGGATGGGAAAGGGCCCAGCAAGACACAGGAGGTAAACAAGAAAGAAGCAGCAGGGATGAAAACCGAGGCAGGCTCTCATCCCTGGATGGATTTGTTTCAGCAGTAGGTAAAAATCAATCTTCCCGAGGCTACCAAATAGCCCCGTGCTCTGTATGTGGTTAGATTTTATCAGATCATCCAGAAAATAAATCAGAGTGGGAAATTCTTTGTGAGTTACACAGGAATGAACCTTTACCAGCCCCTCTCTGTAATTAGGCAGCTTTCAGACCTGCAGCTGCACACAAGATCCAGTGGCCAAAATCTTCATCTGCTGAGAATTAAGAAAGCACCCTGAGTTCTAATGAACCTGCCTTGATTTATGCAAAAGCATGGAACTTGTCTAGCCAGCATTAGGCTGTGCTTAAATGATTTAGCAACGTGGTGATGAAGTCCCTCTGAATCCCGAGATGGAAAATTTTAGACACTTCTAATACTTGAACATCTCATAATTGAGTGTGAAATCCCAGGCAGATTTATCTTGTTTGAAAATTTCAGCTCTTTTTTTTTTTGCTTTTTTTTTTTTTTGCTTTTTTAATCCACGGTTTGGATGCTCACTCTGAGTTCTCTAAATTAATTGGATCATTTTTACCTTTATTTCATCTATCTAGCACACACAGATCTGTCCATCAGCGTCACTCACCTCAAGACTTAAACACCTTGCAAATGAGGCTGTTCAGGGGAAGGAAATCATCAGCACTGAGCACAAACCGCTCTCCAAACCTCAGACCACACACAGCAACATCTTCCAGGGTTCCTCCTCTCAACACAAATTAACTGTCTCCAGTGTCTGAGCAGCTGGGTTGGGTTTTTTTTCCCTTTTAAAATACTCAGAATTTTGCAGTTTATCTTCAGCTCAGTTGTGTTTTAAGCTCCAGGCTGTCCCAGTCTTAAGAGACAGTGGAATGAGTCCAGAGCTTCTGGTTTAATAGCCGGCATTTAATATCTCTCGCCTTTGGGGTGGGTTTTCTTTCTCAGCCAAGCAGAAGCTAAACGCCTTTGCTAAAATCTGAGGGATGATTTATCAAAACAATGCTTCTCACTGCTTTCTGAACAAGTAAATAACTCAGAATTCCAAGGCCTGGAGCAGCTCAGAGAAGTTTCTCCACTCCTGGTCCCTCTTCTTGGTGCGTGGTCTGGCCCTGAGCTGAGCACATTAAGGGTGGCACTTCATCCAACGGCACCAGACACTCAAACAATGGGATTCTGGCCTTTTTTGTGACAGATCTTTGCTTAATATGATCCTGAAACCTCCCAGTGATGGATACTCCAAACCCCTCTAGGTGGGATTTCTCTGCCTTCGGGGATGCAAAGCTTGAGACAAAGCAGCTCCCACTTTCCCAGGCTCACAGGTCCTGTTTTCCAGCCTGGTCTCCCTCTCACTGCTTTCTCCTGAGCTTTGATTAGTCCAAAACCTGTAACCTGGGCACACAAAACTCCAGCATGTCTTGGCAGAGCTAAAAACTTTGATGGGACACCCATCCTGCCCATCTCCACCTGATGATGCTCTGCGTGTGCTCAGTGACCCTTCTGACTCTCCGGGTGTACAAGCTCTTCACTCCAACACTTTGATTTTCCTCTGAGGATTTTAAGGAAAAAAAAACCTCCTGTCTGTCGCTTCCTTCTGCTTCCTCCGTCGGGGAAAGACGTCCCCTAGTAAGGGTATTACTCACAGAGGAGCTGACACCTCGAGTGCAACGGTGATCACCGAGGCCAGGAAGACAAATTTATTTTCCCTGGAGCAGTTAAGAGCTCGGAACGAGCCACAGGTCATAGGTACCAGCAGAAACAAAACCCAGGGTGGGGCTCAGCTGCCTCCTCTGCCACGACTCATTTAGGCTCATCTTCCAATGGATCGATTGAAACGGAGTTGCCTCATCCTAAAATAGGCATCTAAAATAAACCCGCTGAGTCACCGCCTTTAAAAGGGGCTTTGGTAGCTCAAGATGTCCTTTGTTGCTTGGGGTTTTACTCTCTCTCAACCCCCTCTGTCACTCGGGGGCAGGACCTCCAAACCTCCAACCAGCCTCCAAAAACCAGCGTGTTTAACCCCTCCCGTGCTTGAACCACGGCACAGGTGCCCCAGATGCGGAGAAAACCGCGGGGGAACAACACCTGAGCATTTGAAAACCACCTCGTTTTTGCAGTTTGCAACATTCCCAAAACTAGTTTGAATTCCCCGCTCTTTTTTTGTTTTGGTTTGGTTTTTTTTTGGCCCCTCACCTTGGGGGTTTCCTCTCGTGGATCTTTCACTCTCCATCAGGCTGACCGCGGTAATGCAGCTGGAGCTGTCACAAGGCTGAGACACTTTCCCGAACTCTCTGCCCGATCCGCACCAGCTGCACAGTCCTGGGGCTGCTCTGATATCCTCCCCCGAGGTAGCAATGTCTGTCCAAGAGCGAGCAGGGGCGCTCTGAAATTTTTGGAGCAGCGATCAAGGGCTGCTGACAAAGCCCAGCTCTGCTTTCAGGGCTCTCTTGGGGGAAATCTGAGCATCCCTTAAACCTGCCTCAGTTTATGAAACACTCAAAAAAACCTCCAAACTTTCAGTCCTGAGTTTCTGCCCAGGAGGAGGAGGAGGAGGTGGAGAGTCTGTCATGTAAGAACAGGCACATGGCTCATCTGCTTCCCAGGGACGTCCCTTTGGCTGTGAAACCCCACTTTGTGTTCAGCTCCACCTCAGGACATCATTTTTATATTCATCAGTTCACCATCAAGGGACTTGGGCCACTTCTTTTTCACTTCAGAAATGCAACTAAGAGCCACGTGAAAAATCAGCATCCCCTCAGCAGCACATTCATCCTTAAACCCCCCTCTCCAGTTACCTGTGCTTTGTCCCACCATGCAGAACCCCTGGTCTTTGCTATTCCCTCCATGTTCCATTTGTCTGGCAGGCAATTCTCTTTTTATAGACCAAGAATATTTATATTTATAGTTATAGTTATATTTATAGTTATAGTTTTATATATATGTATATGTGTGTGTGTACAATATATAAATATATATATATAAAGGAATATAACAAGAATTACTTGTTAGCCTATGAACAGGAGCTTGTAATCTGCCTTTCACTTTCTGGTCTCTGCAGGAACTGGCAGCTTTTTATGGAAAATAAATTAAAAAAAAAGAAGAATATTTAAAGCCCCCCTTGTCAGCAGATTTGAGTGCTCCTTCTTTCTGGGCAATACGGGACTGGCAGGGAATTACGGTAATGGCAAGGACACTGCCTGCTACATCAGCAGAGCAGTAAAGTTCCTGCTGCTCCTTCCCAGTGTGGAGCTGAGCTCTGAACTGGGCAGGGATCCCTCCAGGGAGCCTGCAGTGAAGCCCCCCACAAGCCCTGGACACAGGGAATCAGCACAACTGAGCTGCCACGACACCAGTGGGGAAATGAAGGGAGAAAAGCAGTGGATTTCCAGGCACAGAGTCCCATCCCTGCACGAAGAGAGGAGCCTGCTGTGCTGAGAATCTGCTTCCCAGATGCTCACAGGAGCTGTGCTGCCTTCTAGAGACTCGAGAGGTGAGTGTGGGGCAGGCACAGGAGACTGGGGTCTGCCCTTCCCAGCAACATCCATCCCTCTCCACAGGCTGAGAATTCTTTGGGTTTGAGCATGAAAACCTCTGTCATTCCTTTGTTCTGCATCTCCTTGACTGATTTATTGGCGAGTTTTATTTCCTGTGCTTAAATTGAAGTTGATAATTTCTTAATTTTTTAGGCCACTATCAACCTTATAATGACCAGAGTTTCAACCCTGTAATGACCAGTTGTGATGGTTAGAGATGCTCGAGGTTACAGCCACTTCCCATGGATGTGCTTGCTTAGTAAAATCCCTCCTTTCCTTCCTTGGAATTATTCCTCCACTTGTTCCATCTGGCGGGAGAGAAAATAAAAGATCCAGTTTCATTTCGGTTCACTAAAGGCAAATTCCCACAGTGCAATACCTCTCCATCTTCCCTTCCCCCCACCCTCCCTGCCTGGGAACTGGGAATTTCAGGGGCTTCAGAGCTTGAGAAGCCTTTTGCCTACAGGAAAGTTCAGCTTTGAGGCTCCCAAATGTGACAGTTGTTGCTGCTCGGTGTTTAAAGTGTGGTCTGAGGGGCTCATCCCAAAAAACCCCAATGTCGGGACACTCAGAGAGCCTTCCCTCCTCTTGGATGTTACAGGGGTGGTTTTTCACCTCTGATGAATGTTTGGGATGGGGAATGTTACACTCACATCCAGGTTGGGGGAGGTTTTGCAGCCCACACTTGGAGCTCTCCCCCCGAGCCCCCCGTGTCCTGGTTCCCAGGCTTACCCTCACTTTTCCATCTGATGTTACCTTTTCTCCATATTTAGTCAGCTGAGGCTGAGCTTGGCTTCCAGATCCTCTGAAACGTTGTGTCACTCACGAGGGAACTTGTTCCTTGCCACATCTCCTGCTTGGCAGGAGCTGCTTTTCCCCACAGAATTTTCAAAGCGGGCAGCTCGGCCGGACTAACAAAGTCAGGGGGTAAAGGAGTGGCTTAACAAAGAAGTCCCAGACTAAATTCTGGGCTTCTAAATCTAAATCTGACTCGTGTCCTGCAGGTTTCTCTCCTAGAACTGGTCTCTGCAGGGGAACTGATAATTGGGATTGATGCCTATCCCCGTAAAGGAGGGAAAACTCAGGCAAGGAAACCCACTTGGAGTTTTAAGTTGTGGTTAAACAATACCGGGCTGGAAAAGGTTGGTTCCAGTGGCTGAGCCAGCCTGAGGAAGGCTCCCTAAAATAGCCTCTTGCTCTATTCTTATATGGGAACCACGGCAGCCAGTGCAGCTTCTGGGAATGACATTGTCCCTGGTTTTGTCTTCTCCAGGGGGTGAAGATCTGCGAAGGGCAGCAGAGAACACGGTAAAGTTCACTCTTCCCTGCAGAGCAAGCCAGAAACTGCTGTAAATGAGCTTCAATTCACAGCCCAGGACCTCGGCTGGCAACTGCTCCACAGGCAGAGAAGCTCTACCTGCCAGCCCAGCCCCTGAGGATGGGTAGGGACAGACATCCCAAGTGAAACTGCTGAGCAGACACAGCATCGATCTCCACCCAGTCAGCTCTCTAAGCCAGTTTTAAGGCAGGATCAGGACTGACACAAGGCAATTAAATGCGTCAGTGACCTCCTCCTCCCGGGAGAAACTCCAATTTGAGACCCTTTGGAATATTTTTGTTATTTAAATATTGAATCTCCCCCCGAAGACAGAAATGATTTTAACGGGCAACTCCAAGATTTCTCATCGCATAACCCTGGCAAGGAGGAGAAAGAGCCTCAGTTCTGTGTAGCCCAAGAAAAATGCGAAAGGTGTTCCCTTTGACTTGGAAATGCTGGTTATGAACTGTGCTGTGCTGGTGAAAACTTAGGGACAAAGGTAGGTTTTCTAACATGTTTCTGGATCTTTCTCACTGTTGCTGGTGCTGCACTTCTGCGACGTTCTTAAAAAGCCTTTTTCCCAGGAAAGCAGGCAGATGTTGCCTGTAGGGCCTTCTGAGGACTGATCTGATCCCCGTTTCCTACCTGGCAGGGGGTGCAGCCCAGCAGCCTCGCATGGACACTTCCAGCCACTCACCATGGCTTTCCTGCCCGGAAACTCCTCCAGCTGCTCCAACTGCACCCACTCCGCGGAGCCCGTGAACATTTCCAAGGCCATTTTGCTCGGGGTCATTCTGGGGGGGCTGATCGTCTTCGGGGTGTTGGGCAACATCCTGGTCATCCTCTCCGTGGCCTGCCACAGGCACCTCCAGAGCGTCACCCACTACTACATCATCAACCTGGCCGTGGCTGACCTCCTGCTGACCTCCACCGTGCTGCCCTTCTCAGCCACCATGGAGATTTTGGGCTACTGGGCCTTCGGGAGGATCTTCTGCAACATCTGGGCGGCCGTGGACGTGCTGTGCTGCACCGCCTCCATCATGAGCCTCTGCATCATCTCCATCGACCGCTACATCGGGGTGAGCTACCCCCTGAGGTACCCCAGCATCGTGACGGAGAGGAGGGGCCTGCTGGCGCTGCTCTGCGTCTGGGCACTGTCCCTGGTCATCTCCATCGGGCCCCTTTTCGGCTGGAAGGAACCGGCGCCCGAGGACGAGACCATCTGCCAGATCACCGAGGAGCCCGGCTACGTGCTCTTCTCAGCCCTGGGCTCCTTCTACCTCCCCCTGACCATCATCCTGGTGATGTACTGCCGGGTCTACGTGGT
Organism: Pseudotriccus pelzelni; assembly: GCA_035584735.1. Classification (NCBI taxonomy): domain Eukaryota; kingdom Metazoa; phylum Chordata; class Aves; order Passeriformes; family Tyrannidae; genus Pseudotriccus; species Pseudotriccus pelzelni. Next base: position 3,936,720 of record JAWMRA010000056.1, on the reverse strand, counting down.
GGCCAAGAGGGAGAACAAAGGCCTGACGTCCGGGCTGAAGACGGAGAGGTCCCGCTCCGAGGAGGTGACCCTGCGCATCCACCGCAAGAACGCCCCCGGCGCCGGCGGCCCCGCGCCCAACCCCAAGAACAAGCACCACTTCTCCGTCAGGCTCCTCAAGTTCTCCAGGGAGAAGAAGGCCGCCAAGACCCTGGGGATTGTCGTGGGGTGCTTCGTTCTCTGCTGGCTCCCGTTTTTTGTGGTGATGCCCCTGGGTGAGTAAAGCAAAAGCCCGCTTATCCTTCCCCCCGGCAGGGAGGGCTGTGCCCCTGCCTGGCTGTGATGAGGCTGATCAGAAAAGCTCTGAGGGAACGATTTCCCACTGCAAAGCTGTCAAAAAAAAACCCCAAAGCATTCCCCACCACGCAGCAGTGAGTGCAAAACAGCCACAAGTCTCAGGCGAAACGAAACGTCGCTGGTGATGAGAAGCAAAATTCCCCAAATCAGGGAAATTTAGGGCTTTTTCCTTATGGAAAATGCTCTTTTCCAAACAGGGCAGGTATTTCTGACCAGCTCAGCATTAGGAACAGTATTATTAGTGGGTTGTGTGCTTATGTTTGCAGCCAGTTCTTCGGGTGACTTCAAGATGTAAAAGGCCAAGATATAAATTAATTCAGGGTCAAAGTAGCTGCTCACGGACTTGGGGCCAGATCTGGAGGGCACAGCACTGATAATTCCCCACTGTAAGGAAAAAAAAAAAAACCAGCTTTCTGCCAGAAAAATCACACTGTGAGATCCCACAGTCCAGGTGAAATTAGTGGTTTTTTCCAATTTCTCCTGTGACCAGTCAGAAGGCAGCAGTGAGGATCCTTCCAGCTCATTTCATACTTGTCTGGTTTTCATGTCTCCTGGAAACCCACTGGCCAAACCCCGGCTCAGCCATCGCTCCGAATGCGAATATTCATTCTCCAGTTGTCATCCTAAAGGGGAGCAAAGCTGGGGATTTGTTCTGCTTTGCTGCAATGTAAAGAAGTAATTAGAATTTTAATTAAACCTTGCTCGGTTACCTTTGATGCAGCTTCAGGATTTAAGAGCAGAATCCTAATTTCACACCTCTGTCTGAGGGCCGAGCTTGGCTCTGCCACCAAACACTGGGTTGGGAACATGGAACGGAAAACCCGACTTGCTCAGTTTCAGGGGTTTTCTTGTGGAAAAGGCTGAAGCTGTGCAGGAAAAATAAAGCATGATGGTGTGGAAGCTTTAGCTGGAAACAGAACAACGTGGACAGTTAAGAAAAAGAAAAATACCTAAATATTAATTTCCTTTTTTTTCTGACACCTCTGTTTTTTCGACCCTATAAATAACAATTCTCTTTCAATTACCCAGTTTTACCAGGTCGCTTCACCCAAACCCATTGCTAATGTGAAAATAATCCCCAAAATTTTGATTTTTTTTGTTTGTTTGTTTGTTTTTTTGGTCCCCTTGGTCAATACTGGGAAGTGCTGGAGTAAGAGCTGGAGATGTTCCCTAAGCAGGAGCCCTGCAAGGCCTGGCTCGTGCCGTCCAGGATGTCAGCACGTTGGAATGCTGGTTGCCAAGATGACTGAAACATACCCAAAAAGGGTTTGCTTAGGACACATTAAACACACTTTTCATCTGCAAATGCTGGTTGCCCACACAGAGCCTGCTGTTAATTAATTTGCTTTGGGGTTTCAGAAATTTCCTGGGCTCGAGAGTGGCTTTGCAGTCTTGCTTTGATCCCTTGTAAGGAAACTGGTGCTTCGTTTCCCTGTCCTTGTGGGGTTGCTGGGTTATTTTTAAAGCATATAATAGGGGCTTTCAAAACCTATTTGCTGCCTTTAAAGACAAAAAAAAAAAAAAAACAAAACCAACAAACTATTCAACAGGCAAGTGGCACTAACAAAACTAAGGAACAGAGCACTTCCCAAAAGGCAACAACCACTTTGAGCTCCATCCTGCAGACGGGTGAAGGTGGGCAGAGGGAGGCAAAGGGATCCAGCCAGGATCCCAGAGCAGGGCTCAGACTTTCCAGGGGGTACAAAAGGCTCCTTGGGAAGTTGCAGAGCTCACCACGTGCCCAGCTGGGCAACGGGAGCCTTTGAAATCCGGCTCTGCAGCTTCGTGGCCGTGGGACAGGCCTAGGACTGGTCCCATCACCCAGCTCTGGGCGGGTTTAACAGCGCAGATGTGGCACTCAGGGACAGGGTTTAGTGGTGCACTCGGCATGGGGAGGTTTAATGATCCAAGAGGTGTTTTCCAACCCCAGTGAGCTCTGTGACTCCAGCAGCCACACCGCTCTCAGTGTGGGTTGCCCATGAGACACACACAACCTAAATGAATGACTCTAATTCCAGGATTCCAGCAGCCAAACCGCTTTCAGTGCCCCTGGGAACTGACATTCTTAAACTGCTCCACAAAGCTCTTGAGCAAGCTTGGCAGGTGCTTTTCACTCTGAGCAGCAGAACTGCCCCAAACCTGAGTTTATCTCACTGTGAGCTGCAGCAGCTTCAGGATCTCCACGTCTATCACCACCAACTCCACCAGCCAAGAGCCCCAGAAACACCAGGTTTGCTCAAGTTAGGGTAGAAAGTTTTTGAGATGTAGGTATGGGAAAGGCAAGAGGGGAAAAAAAACAAACAAACAAACAAAAAAAGCCAGGAAAAGCACAATATCCATATTGGAACAACTCCAGTATCCCCCTGCCCCAAGACAAGCTGAAGTTGGTGTGTGAAGTGCCAGCTGTAAGCTGTGTAAGGAACAGCTTCCTTAGCTCCTGGGATGGAGCTTCATTCCAGACAAAGGGTCAGTCCAAAACACCTTCTTCTCTCTTGGCCTGATGTTTGTGGAATAAGCCAGGAATGATGATCCTGCCACATGGAAATGAGCGAGGCTGAGGTTTGGGGTTTTTTTCTCTGCATGCTGGAGCATAAATTCACCCCTCACTAAACTTCTCTGATAAACAAGGCTGTCAAAACAGCTGATTGCTCCCTGAAGGAGCCAGATTTTAATTCCTCAGGCAGAGGTGGCATCAATGACAGGTCCAGTAATCACCAGACAAACACAAACCAACAAAACAGAGCCGGGGGGAGCAAGTTTGAGCTTGCCTACGTCCCTCAAACGGGGCTAAAAAGAGAAGCCTGAGCTTATACGCAGCTCCTGGGCCAGAGGGGTTGTGGGGAGAGGCTCAGATCAGGCTCATCTGGGTTTGTTGGGCCCTGGCACTGCCAGTAACAACCTGCAACACAGCAGGTTCCTCCCATTTCTGCTTTTTTGTTCCCTTGGATTGCTAGGAAGGGATGCAGACAGACGGAAATACAAAGACTCAGAGCTGGAGGAGTCCAGAAATCAGTGAATGCCCCCAGTGATGGTTTTAAGTGATGCTTGGGACGAAGTTCCATGTGACAGAACAGACCTCGTGCTGGGGCTGGAAGACACTCAGGGGGGAATTTTTCGAAGGGTTTCTTTTCCTCAGCATAGAAGGCAGTGCTTGGAGCTTGTTCTGAGGTGGGAAAAAAGCAGACAAGGGTTGGGGTGCTGCAAAAATGGCTCTAAGCTGGGACGGATGGTTTATCCTCAGGAGAGAACAAGCTCAGAGAGCTCTGCTCGTGGTCCATTTTCTGTGCCAAACTGCCTCACCTCTGGCTGTAGGTGTTGCTTTCAGAAGAAGGAAAAAAGGGAAAAGTCTGAGCCAAGATATCACAGGGGGAAAAAAAAAATCAGACAAACTGGGCAAGGGAGAGGAAGGGGTTTAGCATTTGTCAATCATCCTCCTGATGAAGAGAGAAGAAAAGAGGATACACTGGAGGGTGTTTATCTTTGTAGCAGAGCAGTAAATTAGTCTTGTGAACTGACACAAACACTGTCAGGGGAATCCTCTAATCCTGTCCACAGCCCTGGCTGCAGCTGGTGTCTAATTACTGTTTTGTGCTAGTTTTTTAAGTGGATGACATAAAGCAGGAAAATAAAATGCATTTTTTCCCTCCCTGCCACTGACACGACGAGACCTCTCGGGGCACGGAGCAGAAACACACACCAACACAGATTCCTCAAATGAGCACTGCAGTGACAAAAAGAGAAATAAAAGTGGGGGGAAAAAAGCGCCAGATTAAAGGCCCAGCTCATTCTCAGCGCAGGGAGAGGAAGGATGTTTACACTCCTCAAGTCCCAGAGCACAAATGTGTGCGTGTCAAGCCACTGATTAGGGAGAACTTCAGAAGATAAACAGCCAAGATACTTCCATGGGGTGTTTTTTTCCGTATTTCCAAGGTTTTTGGGTTGTTTTTTCAAAGCCCACGGGGTATTATCCATAATCCCAGGCCGGAAAGGCTTTGTTGGCTTAGGCTGATAACTCAAGATCTCGCTGACATCCCCGTGGCCAACATCACTTCCAAACCCTGAAACGCTGGGTCCAAAACTGACTCAGAACGCAGCAAAGCACGGGAGGAATTGATATTAATAACCATTTGCACTGCAAACAAGAGCGGGGAGGTGGAATTCTGTGTTCTGTGAGTCACCTGCGTGGCTCTGTGTGTGTGTGTTACCTGTCTCACAGTGTTCCTCTCAGCTCACAACGTTCCTCTTCATGCAGCTGTCAAAATCACGACTTGACAAGCACGTGAGACGGGCTGAGATAGACTCAGCTCCTCAAACCATTCTCTGAGTTTGTTTGTTTGTTTGGGGGGTTTTTTATGCATTTTTGAAGGAAAACTAATCGTTTGTTGTAAGTGAACGGCTTCAAGAGCGAGGGCTCCAGGGGCAAATCCCAAATATCTTAAAAACATGGGCACCAGGATCCAGAGCCATCCCACTGCGGCATGGGAGCTGGAATTTGAGAGGCAGCTAAGTGGAGGTGTAAAAACAATGGGATTATTCGGGTTTACACGGGTAACAAAACCTCAGTTTACCTTCCCATGGCTTTTTTATCGGCTTTCTAAATCTGCAGCTGCCCACAGTGAATCTGGAAATAGTTGCTTGCTGAGATGTTTGCCAGAAATACCATCAGTGGTGAGAGGGCACAGCATGAGGCAGGGCATAAATTAGGGCTGAAAAAGTCCAAATAATCAGAGCAGTGTTCCCATTCCTGCTGCCTGACCTCTCCACCTCTCACCTGCATCCTCCTGCTGCCACTGAGAGCTGAATTCAGGGTCTGGGGAGGGAAAACAGACTCACTCCTCCTTCTACATCTGTTTCTTGTGGGGCAGGGGTAGCAGGGCACAAAGCCCCTCTCCTTTTCCCCCTGAATCAGCCCCAATATTGCAGGCCCTGGCCTGGGAAGTGCAGGAGTTCCTCCCATCTACAAACCTGCCCTGCGTTCCTTGTGTCGACTGGATTGCACAGAATCCAGAATCAGGTCCTACTGGACCTTTGATCCCATTTTTTGTTCCATGAGGGAGCAGTGAGGGACGTGCTGGGAGAACGTTTGTGCCCAGAGTGCAGCTGTTGAATGTCTGCAGCAACAGATATATTTATATATAAAAATACATATATATATAAATACACTTTCCAGAGGGTGGCTCGTGTTTTGACCCAGGATGCTGTATAGAATCTTATGGAATGAAGCTCAGAGCTTGGGAACACAGAAAGCAGCACATTTGTCAATGTTTGGAGAGCAGATTGCCATGAGAGATCTAGGGAGGCCCTGGTATAGAGTTAATTAATTCCCTTTGGGACATGAGGGCTTCATCCTGTGGGTCTTTAGGGCTCTGGAACAACTCCTGCCCTCTGGTTTGGCCCCTTCAGGGCAGATCCCAAGGGCTGAGGTTTAAGCCTGGCTTTCCTGTAGACCAGACCACTCTCCCTGGTCCCAGCCTGCTGTGAGTGCAGAGGGGTTTCCTCCACATCAGAGGCCAGAGATGCTGAGATTTATGTTGGAATTCTGTGCAGGAGCTGGGGTTGTTCAGCCTGGAGAAGAGAAGGCTCCAGGGAGACCTGAGAGCCCCTTCCAGGGCCCAAAGGGGCTCCAGGAGAGCTGGAGAGGGACTGGGGACAAGGGGTGGAGGGACAGGACACAGGGAATGGCTTCCCACTGCCAGAGGGTTAGATGGGATATTGGGAAGGAATTCCTGGCTGGAAAGCTGGGGAGGCCCTGGCACAGGTTGCCCAGAGAAGCTGTGGCTGCATCCCAAATTCCTGGTGACTGGCACGCTATGGAGACAGCACAGACTTAACACACCTTTTGGCCCTTTCCCTTCATACAGGTTCTCCTGCTTCTCTAAGCAAATACTTAAATTAATTGCTCCCGTGGTGGAGGGAACGTCCAGGCTGGGCTCCTGCTCCGTCCGTGGGATCCAAGTGCCATCTTGTGTTCACACGCTGCATTTCGGGGAGCTTTTCCCTCCCACATCCGCCAAAATCACAGCTCCTGCATTCCATGGGAATGCTTGGAGAGGTGCTTGGGATTTTTAACGCTCAATTAGTGGTAAATTGAAATGCCAGCAAAGCTATTTAGTAACAAATACAGCTGCATAAATAAGTAAATAAACGTGACTTTTTTACACAATAAATTCTCTGTGCTTACCGTTCAAGGCCTCTGTAAATCCCGTTTCCATCCCAGTCCCTCCAGCTGGATGCAGGAATGGCTGTGCTGGCCATCACCATCCTCCTCCCTCCACCAAGAAAACGCCTCTCAGAGTAATTAGGGTTGCCTGAAAATTTTATTTTTCAGGCAGGAATCAGAGGGATGCAGAAGGAGCTGAAAATTGTAGGTTTGCAGAGGTAAATTATGGGTTTATAACAACGAACTGCTCAGGAATTAAAATCAGGTTTCCTGGAAAGGCACAGCTGAGATAAATGAAGAAACCGGGAAATCTTAAGGGTTCATCTTCAGAGATTCATAACATTTTATAAGGAAATTTTCAATATTCAATAATTGTGCTAAATTTAAAAAAAAAAATAAAAATAACAGAAAACTAAAGCAGAGTTTGTTTTTTTACTGGGGATTAAAGGAAATATTTCAGTGACCCCCAAATCAACACTCTGGTTTTTTCATAGTAGGCCTATGTCTGTCCTGCAAGAATATTTATTTCCTTCTGTGTGGATACCAAACCTGAAAATGCTGTTGTTTTTCCACCTCTCCTCCTATTTTTCAGCCGAGCTCTTCCACATGGGCTCACCTGGGAAAAGCTGTAGCTGCCCCTGGATCCCTGGAAGTGTTCCAGGCCAGGATGGAGCACCCTGGGCTGGTGGAAGGTGTCCCTGCCCATGGCTGGGGTGGGACTGGATGGGCATTAAGGTCCCGCCATCCCAAACCATTCCAGGATCCCACGATTTCTTTCCATGCCTCTGCTCACGTTTCCAGGGTGTGCACAACGAAATATTCCCAGTGCAAACGCTTCCTCCTGATGGAAAAACCAGGAAAAGGCCTGGGAACCCAGGGACAGCTGGGATTAGAGCCCCAGCACTTGTCACCCTCTGCCTTGGAGCTCATTCTCAGCCCTGCCCGCCCCGTCACTGCTTTGCAGAGAACAGGTGCCCCAGATACGCTCCATCCTATTTTGCTCCCGATTCTGCCGAAACGCAGCTCCCCCAGGGCTCGGCTGGGAGTGGGAGTGACAGCCTGGCAGGTGCTGTCAGCCACGAGCCAGCCCGTCCTTTGGCCTCTCGGGCGATCCGGTCCAGCGCAAAAGCCAGACAAAGCAGCAGCGCGTGCAGCTCGAGGAGGCGTCTGGCAAAGCCAGCCCTGCCAAACGTAAACCCTCCGAACGTTTGGGTTAGGCGGGAAAGAGCGTTGTCCAAACAGTTGTTGCCTTTTAACGTGCCGTCGCCGAGCCGATTGTTTGTCGTTTGGTGCTGCCAAACCCACTCGCCGTGGTTCACGCTCAGCAATCTCAAGCCTAAAGCCTCGAGGAGGTTAAAACGTGGCAAAAAAATGTCATTTAGATGCTTAGCACAGAGCTGGGGCTGAGCATTCAGCTGCCACTCCATTTAAGTTCTTGTTTTGCGTGCAGGAAATGCTGATTAAAAAGGTAATAGTTCCTTCCACAAGGTTAGAGAAATACAGAATTGTTTGGGGTGGAAGGAGCATTAAGGATTATCCAGTCCCAGCCCCTTCCATGGGCAGGGACACCTTCCACTAGCCCAGGTTGTTCCAAACTGGCCTTGGACACTCCCAGGGCTGGGGCAGCCACAGCTTCTCTGGGCAACCTGTGCCAGGGCCTGCCCACCCTCCC
>JAWMRA010000056.1:3908307-3920708 GCA_035584735.1 Pseudotriccus pelzelni | reverse complement strand
TGTTTTAAAGGCTTCTCATGTGACATGTTTGATGCTGGTCATTTCCTCGAACAAAACTGAATGTACATAAAACCTTTGCCAGGTGAACAAATAAATTATTTGGGGGGGGGGAGGAGGGGAGGAATGTGCACTTTTGGGAGCTGCAAGTCTGTTTGATTGTGCATTTCTTACCCCCAAAATGTTGATACCAAATACTTAGATAAATATTTTTACAAAAGTGTCTTCTCCTTTCCGACGAATTTTCAGGTAGAAACCCCTCCCAACACTTCTGATCTCAGTGGGAGCGAGGCACGAGGTGAATAAAGGAATTGAACTTATATTTCTGCTGCAAAAAAATTAAAATTAAGTCCTTAAAAAACTTTTTTTACCAAGTTCATTCAGGCTCCAGATCCTTACTGTGCTCTCATTCAGTTTGCTTACAGTAAAACATCATTTCCCAGATGAAATCCAGCCCATTTTGCTGAATTCCTCATAAACAAATAGCAGGAGAACAATCCCTGTCTGCCCAAGAATGTAAATCCTCTTTGGGAAAGACGGGGCTGAGTTATTATTTCCCGTGATTTGTAAAGGGAGAGCTGAGCCAGGGAGAAGGAGAGACAGGTTTCCAAATTGGGAAGATGGAGAGCCCTGTCACTGATGAAACCTTTGGAAATTTCATCCTGAATCTCGGGGAAACTTTAGAGAGAAACTGTAAATTAAAAAACAAACTGAAACAAAAACAAACAAACAACACTCCCCCCCAAAAAAAAAAATTAAAAACCACCAAAATTAACAAATGGAAACCACAGAGGAGCCTTCAGAAGGTCCTTATTTCCTCCCAAATTTTATGATCAAGAGAAAAAGCAGCATTTCTGTTTTCCTCAGCTCTGCCCTACACGTGAATTTCAGCAATAATCTCTGGGCTCTGCATCATAAACAGGGTTTAGGTGATAAGGTAAAACAATTCCTGGTTTTACACATGATCAAACAGCAAATCCCAGACTTGCTCTGGATTTTCTTGCCATTCCAAGTTACAGTGTCAGAGATACTACAAGTAATTAAAACACCTTTAATACTCTTCAGCAAGCACATCAAGTGCTTTCAGGATCAATTTTTAATTAAGCCTTTCCACCCCAGAAACTGCATTATCCAGATGCCCTCAAAGCTTCCATAAAGTTTAACTCCCATTAACTTTCAGTAACTGCAGGAAAAGGTGGGAAAGAAGCCTCTGGGTCAGTATTAACATCACACCCCAGCTGGGGTAGGGAACAGCTTTTCCCTTCCCCACAAGAACTTCAAGGAAAATGCAGGATATCAATGCCCAAATATGATTTTGACAAAAAAACCCCCAAAACCTCCAGTTATTTTGGTTTAAACTGAAACAGAGTAGGTTTATGTGGGATATTGGGAAAAAAATCGCTGTGAGAGTGGGACAAATCCTGCCAGTGCTCCCACTGAGGATCAACTCCATAAGGGGCAGATTCCCAGACATAATTAATTAAAATGATCCCACTGATATCACTGTCCACCTCCCAAAGCCAGGGGGGACCTGCAGAAATTGCGTCAAAGAGAGACGGGGCAGAAAATTCTGCCTCAGCGTTTCTGAGGGTTCAGCTGAAGCCACGACAGGGGGGGTGACAGATACACGAGTGGGGGCGGGGAGGATCAGCCCCAAAAAACACTTTGCACCCCAGAGCACATCTTGGAGCTTTCCCGGCTTGTTGTAACTGAAGTGCTCTGTTCTGTTTTCCAGAGAACACAGTGATGATGGATAGAGGCTTTCTGGGGATGTTTTCTTTTTCTTCTGCATTTTCTTCCTGATGTATTTTGGCAGAAAAAAGGGGGAGGGGGGGGAACAGGGAAAAAATGAATTCAGACACAGGTTCTCTGGCTGGTTCAGTGTTTCCCTCCTGACAAATCTCTCTCAAACCTCCCCCTCCCCGAGTTTTCCCTGTCGCAGCCCCTCCTGCACTCCCTGAAACCCAGAGCCCAGCTCTGTTCTTCTGCCAGCGGGTTTTGCATCACTGGTTGGGCCTTTTTACCCCTAAACAGCACTTTTTGTCGACATCCACAGCTGCACGGGGGTGTTTGCTGCTGACAAAAAGCTGAAGAGCTGCTGCCCTGCTCCTCTCCCGGCCCTTTTTGCCCCGTGAAAGCTGCAGGGGTGGAGGCACTTGGCAGCAAAGCAAACCCTTCCAGGCGAGTCAGTCCTTCGCTCACGCTCTCTCCCTCCGCTTGTGCTGCCTCTTTATCGCCAGGTCGCTGCTGGAAATCACCCTGAGCTGCTTGGGGATGAAACATTTACTATTTCTTAGCGGCTCAAGGAGCGGCATCGATGTTTTATTGGCCCCTTGCCTCTCGAACCGAAGATCCCCTCGGTGATTTATCCCTGAGAGCGGCTGAACTCCGGGCCCAGGGACTCCGAAATGCTACTTCAGGCTCAGGAATGTTTCCCAGTTTCCCTCGAGAGCCATGAAAGCCTCAAGCTGCTGGTGCTGTGTCCGGAGCTGGGCTGCAGGAGAGGGCACGAGGGAGGAGCCCTGCCCGCCTTTGAAAGCCTTTCTTTCCTTCAGCACTTGGAAAAGGGAGGACAAACCTAATCTAATGTTAAGCCCGGGGGTCACTAATTAACCCCTTCAACAGCAAAAAGCACCGAAACCCTCCTAATATATATATTATTTTTTTAATTCAGTTTTAATTCTAAGAATTAGAGAGAAGCGGCTGTTTTAAAAAAGGGACGGACTTCTTTTCACTGCTTTTATTTTTTTTAGTTTGTTGGAGGATGCCCCGTGCAGCAATATCCCATCCCTGAGCTCCAAAGGGGTGATGGGGAGGGAGAGCTGCTCCCTGACTGGGAAACAGACGTTTCTGGAGGAGCTTTTCTGGTGTGCAGGGAGGAAAGAGGCAACACTGCAGGGAGCGACCCGTTCCTGAAATACACACAGCCCCTGAGGATTTTGGCAGTCAAGCTTAAAATCACCCATTGTGGATTTTTTAACACACTGTGGTTTTTTTTCAGAAACCAATAATATAATATGTGGTGTAAGCATATAGATTATTAGATGATGATGATGATGATTATTATTATTATTATTATTATCATTGCTGCTATTACTGTTGGGATGACACTGCTGGTCCCTTCCAACCTTAATGTGGTTCTGTGAGGATTAATATTATCATTATATTGTTATTATTCTTACTCCTATTCCACCGGCCTTAAATTCCTCTACACCCTTAGAAAGTTTCTGCTGTTCTGTCTTTCCTCCACTCAGACACAACCTGATTTTTTATCTGTTTGCCCATTCAAAAAGGCATTTTGCTGCTACCAAACATCAAAAAGTGGAGGCAACAAACTAAAATTCCTCTTTGCTTTGCTTTGTCTCACTTGCTGCTGTTTTCCTATGAGGAAAACAATATTTAGAATTGGATCAGCAAGACAAACACCTTGTCTGGGCTCAGGGTGGTGAAGCAGAAGAGGATTTGGAGGAAAACTTTGAATAACCAGCCCAGGAGGAATTTCCCCACGAGGCACAAGAGAACTTGTGCAGGTTCAAATGGGGTAAATTCACATCCCCCCCCAAAACCAGTCTGTGCATTCCCATCCACTGCCTGAAGAGTTATATGGGAATTTATAGAGTGCACAGGGAATCTGAACAGCCAAAACCACGAACAGGCACTTATTTATGAGCTCAGAGTCCAGACCCATAAATTGCCTCCTCCCCCTGCCAAAAAAGCAGGTTCCATGTGGTTGTTGCCCAGCTATTTTAAGGCACTTTTTCTGCCTTTCACTGTGTTGTTGCATCCAAAGAACATTTGATTGGGAATTCAGCTGTCTGGTTCTGAATGCATGACACATCCCCAAAAAAAAAAGAGGCAGTTCAATTAAATGATAAGCCTTGCTGGGGTTGTTGTTTCGTTCTGCAACAGGCCTGGAGTTCCTGCTGCCTTCCCCGGGCAATATCTGAGCGTAAATCTCCTCTCAAGCCGTATTTCCATGTGGATCTGGGACATTGCAAGGCTCCAGAGGGCTCCTGAGAAGGGATCATGCCTGAGCACTCCAGATGCCAGTGCTCACCTCCCAGGGGGGACACTTGTTTTCCTGGAAATGTGTCATTAATCTGAGTAGAATCAAATCATCTTCGTTTGTATTGAGGTTAATTTTTATTTAGGGGGGAAAAAAATGGCTAAGCCTTTGTTTAACGTGGCCACATGTGCCTTTTATCCCAGCTATGTTACTCTAAGTGATGAATTAGAGGTATAATTTCCTTTCAGGTTTGGAAAATTAACATCTAATTATTCTTGACCTGAGGGATATCAGCACTTCTTATGAAAGCAAGTGAGAGTCTAATTTAAATTTGGAAAGGAGAGCTCCTCAGTAAATGGCAGGGCTGGAATTATGCAAAGGCAGAAGAATCAAGCCACAGGAAAAAAGAAAATAACATGCAAAAACAAAATCAGAATTCATTATTTAAGACACCCAAAGAAAAAAGAATCTGCCTCTTTTGGATCTGTATTGGCAACATAATCCATCACCTTCCAGCTTTGAGAACAGCTCAGGGACAAGCAGCACGTGAGATTTCTGTTCTCTTTGGGACCACTCGGATTTCTTTGAAGAAACTGAGATTATTTTCAACCTTTTGTCCCTTTCAAAAAGTCAGTGGCTGGAACGGTGAGAGCCAAAGGTCCTCAAGGCAGAGTGAGAAGCACCATCACCAATCCTCCACCTCTGAAAGGCTTTTAATGAGACTAAAGGAGGGTCTAAAGACTGAGATAGTTCAGCCTCAGAATCTTGGGCCTGGTCTTGGAACAAATCAGGGAATTAACCAAAGAATCACAGTGTAAAATAAAAGACTTTGGGAATCCAAAGGTCTCTGACAGCGACAAACCTGCGGCTGCTTTTCTCCTTTCCGAGTGCACAAAGCACAGATCGTTTTTCTGGCAGATATTTCACTATTTGAGGCTTTTCCTCCCAGTTTGAGGCTTTTCCTCCCAATGAGAAGCAGCGTTTCGTTTCCCTCTTTATCTTCAAACCACAGATTATTCCGGAGAGAGCTGCAGCAACCAGCAACAGCACCGGCTGTCACCCGACAGCTCCTCACTCCTGATGAATTCAACCCCTTCGGAGAAGGATGGCAGCACAGGGAAGGCACTTTCCTGGGACGATCCCCTCATGATTTCAGACTGACACGTCCCCCCTGAAGGTTCTCCAGTGAAATGTCCTGTATCTTTATCACATCAGCTCATTAACTCGCACCTCCAAGCCAGAAAGGAAGCCCTCGCCTTTGGATTGTTTTCTCTCCCCTCTGGATGTCAGGCCGGTCATTCCCACCTCTTTCCATCACGAGTGGCTGTCTCTGGGGATGCTTTCACTGCCCACAAGGCCAGGGGGTGATGGATTTCTCCCCCCAGGGCACACACAGAGCTGTGACTGTGGCACCTGCAGTTTGTCTCCTTCCTGACTGGAACTCATGGGCTTTGCTCAGGATAGGATTTTCCACTCTCCCGTGCTGGGAGGGCACAAAACTGCTCTTCCAAACTGGGAGATGTGCTGATTTTGTCCCCTGGGATGTCCCTGAGCTTTCTCCGGAGCTGTTTGGGTGCTCAGACAAAGCGGGTTTAGTGCTGGTGCAAGGCTGAAATAATCTCGAGGCAAAGCAGAGGGTGGCCGGAGTAACCAGGGGGGTTCCAACCCTCTCCCTCTGGTGACTCCCACAGGGATGTTTTCCAGTGGGATTGAGCACTGGGAGGGCCAGCTGGGCCCACAGGATGCCCTTGTTGCAGCAATGGCTTTGACACAGATCTCTGTGTTACAGTTTGGGCACATCCCTCGTTCCTGATTCCCTGATAAACCGGCAGCGATTTCTCCTCTCCCCCCCGGCCTCCTCCTCACCTCTGCTGCACCTTGGAGATGATTTTCCCAGTGGGAACAAGGTCTTGGTGGTGCCCAGGGCTTTTCTGCACTGTCTTTACACCCAGTTATAGCACCTTCAAGACCCAGGGAATGAGGGAAGATGTTTCTGAGTCACTCTAATCTTCCCACGTTCGTTCCGGGTCCAATTTTTCCATGAGCAATAAAGCTGAGGGAGGCAGTTTGTCTTCCCGGCCACGCTGAGGGAAGGCATAATTACAGTTTATCTCTTCACTCCACACCATATTATTCAAAAGGACAAGATATTTGCCTGGAAACTGTGCAGGAGGTGGGAGGGAAAACTTCCAGCCAACGCTGGGCACTTCAACAGCATCTTCCATCAGAGAACGTGGAAGGGCTTCATAAATATTGTTGAGGGATTAAATTGATGGATTTTGGTCCGTTTTGCATTGGCCAGAGCTCTTCTCCTGAGGAAGGAAATGCTGTCCTTCCCAGAGGAAGGTTTGAGATGCTGCCTGAGCCCTGTCAGATATTTGTAAAGGCCATTTCTCCAGGTGTAAAGTTGGAAAACCTGGATGAGCCCTGGATTACAGGGGGGTGAAGTTGTTGAGACCAGGAGCTCTGTATATTCACAGTTCTGGGAAATACAGGGTCAGGTGTGGCCAGGGTTGTGTCCATCCCTCCCTCCTGCAGGGCCTTGGGATGGTGACAGGAGTAACCGGGCTGGGATTTTCCCAGAGCAGCTGTGGCTGCCCCATCCCTGGAAGTGCCCGAGGGCAGGCTGGATGGAGCTTGGAATGTGCTCTAGTGCAGGTTGGGGGGGTTGCATCTGGATGGTCTTTAAGGTCCACTCCAAGCCAAAGCATTCCATGATTCCACCATCAGGAGGGTGGTTTTTCCTCTGGGATTTCAAACCTCAGGCTCCATCCCTTCTCCCTGCAGTCAGGGAGCTGGTTCCATGCCTGGAGCCAAGCACATGCCGACATGTCCCACTAAATTATGACCTGAGAGTGTCTTTGGGCACGAGCATTAATGAGCTCTGCCAGCCCCATTACAGCCCTGGGGCTGACACAGCTCTTCAAAGAAGATTGAAAACAAAAGATCCAGGGGCTTGGATCACACCTCCTCTGTTGCTGTGGCTTGTTCATAACATGGGTATTTAAAATAATAAATTTATTATAAATAAAAAGGAGCCTTTAACGTCCCAGTGACAGCAGAACCCAAAGCCTATAAATGCCAGGGGCTTTTTGCAGTTTATAAAGCCTTGTTTCTAAGTTTATATAAAACATCTCACTGGCTTTGTTGGGTGTTTTTTTTTTTTAATGCTAAAAGAACTCTAGGACCTAATCCAAAGATCGCTGAAATGGATGGAAGGCCTCTCATTGATTTAAGTAGTTTGGAGCAGCGCGTTTCCAATCCAGGACGGATGCACAGGGAGGGGTCTCCAGCTCAGGATGCAGGATTCTTGCCCTCTGGTGGCCGTTGCTCATCTGAGAAATAAAATATCAGGAAAAACTGCTTTGGAGATGGATTAGGGGAAAAAAAACCACCACACCAGTCAGGGTTGTAGCTGGGCTCTAATAGCACCTTTGGAGCCGTTTCCTTACTCTCTCTCTGAGGCACAGAGGTGCCTCTGCCATGGCCGTGTTCTTTCCCCCTCCTGATTTTGGAGCCTGGCATGCCTCGAAATCATCTGTGCTGGTGCTAATCCTGGCTCACCTCCCCTCCAGCTCCAGTCCAGAGTTCCCCCTGTACCAGCTGCTGCTCCTGCTCATCCCTGGGGCTGTCAGGAATGTGACTCCCTTACCTGGGCCACTCACTGCTGTCCCCTGCAGCAGGGCACGTTCTGGGAGCTGCCGTGGAGATGAGTGACATCTGGAGGAGCCACAGTGATCATTTCAGTGGGAAAAATATCCATCATTATTCACGGGGGTGTCTCTGTCTCTGTCTGCACCGTCTGACTGAGAACACGGAGTGTTCAGAACTATTTCGGGTTGTTTTGTCATCGCTGAAGGTCCCCAGCACGATTGTTCAGCCGGAGCTGGAGGGGGGAGGGAGGAGATGCCCTAAGCCAGGAGCTGAGCCCAGTGCCCAGCCCGTGAAGTTCGTTCCCTTTCCGTGCCAGGGACGATTTGTGCCTTTAAATCTCAAAATCCAAACCTCCCGTAATCTGGTTTTCGCGTCCGTGGCTGCGTTTGCCCCAGACCACACAGAGCCCAGTTTCGGCTGGACGCTCCTCTGCTGCCACCGTGTCCTATTCGCGACGGCACGAATTCCCAACAGCCAGGGCTGTGGTTCTTTTCCGTGCCGGGAAAACGGGATGGGGACTCTCTCGTCCCGAGTTCCCGCTGTCAGAGCAGCCAGCCCAGCCCTGAGGAGCTGCACGGGCACCTCGCAGCCTCCCCCTCCGGCTTTCCTCCCTGGCTTTTCCTCCCCCGGCCCTCCCCGCTGGAATTCCCATCAGAGGCAGCCGAACGGAAGGTGCCATTTCCATGGCTACGACAGGGAGAGGTGATGGAGAGGCTCTTTTGCCCAAATGCGTCGTCAACATTCCCCACAAACACGCTGCCAGCACAGCCTGGGGCTGCAAATCCTTGGCCGGGCTTGTCCTCCACCACAAAGAACAATAAATACCTCCTGGGGCGACATTTGTAATGCAATGAATCAATTTTATCCGCGGCCACGTTCACAGAGGAGCAGAGAGCGCTCTAAGCCACACCTTGGTCGCCTTGGCTCAGGCAGGGGGTACCAAAATTGCTCTTTCCGTGGGATTGTGCGGCACATGACGTGCACAGCAGCCACCAGCTGTGTCCTGCTCCCCTCTCTGGCCTGGTTTATGCCCCTTGAAACAACACTCTGTCCCAAAGACAGTCTCCCTGTACTTCTGGCTGTCCCACAGGGTTATTTTGGGATGCTGGGAAGGAACTTTCCCCTCCATTGTCACTGTTCAGCTTGTGCTGGGCTTGTCTTCGACCTTCTGTCTGTCCTCCTTTAAAACCTCAGCCAGGAATATTCCCCCCCCTCCAGATCTTCGTAAAACTAATCCATCATTCCAGGGAGGAGGAAACCTTGTCATGGCAGGGACCTTCTTCACAGGGTGCAACTCAGGCCTGTGTTTGATCTCAGGTACAGAACACAGTCAGTGTGGGGCATTTTGGGGACGTATCCCAAGGGGACCAGCTCTGGAATTAGACTGGGAGCCTCTCTGCAGCACTGGCTTGTGCCTGTTGTGCTGGGAATCTGCCCTGCAGAGCTGCAGCCTGGTCTGTGCAGAGGTTCCTTCCCGAGGTTCCTTCCCGAGGTTCCCACAGAACAGCTCAGGGTGAGGAACCGGATGAGCAAAACCAAGCTGGGACACGAGGGAGGGAGGGAGAGCACAACCCTTGGAGCAATTTATGAGGCACGTTTATAGCTGGTATTTATAGCCCTTGGGGGGGGGATTCACATTGTTCTCCACCATCTGACATTATTTGGCAGTTTAGTGGTGCCTGCAAAAAAACCCCAAAACAAAACAACGCCCCAACCCCCCAAAAAACCCTCCTCCAAGACCACATTTTTTGGTTAACAATCTCCAAAACTCAGCAAGTCCTCAAAAAGACAAAGACTGTCCCTGCTGCCCTCTAATAACTTGTGGCTTAAAGGTACAAGGGTCTGGTTAAAACCCTCATCACAGTAAACCAATGGTGGCTCAGGGAAAAGAGATCCTTTCCCTCCCCCCTTCCAGATAAACTTCAGCCACTTGAGCTTTCCTGGCATTTTTGGGTTTGCACACAAAAATCCCCAGCAGGAAAGTGCTCACTGGGGGTGCTGAGCCCTGCCCAGGGCAGGCTGCAACAGCTTTTTTATCCCTGGGCCTTCCAACGTTATTTTGGGAGAGATTAATGAGCTCAGGTGCAGTAAAAATAGCCCACTGCAAACAAACAAATTCCTCCTGGGCACGCTGGAAGGATGAGGAATGTCATCTGTGTGGACTCGGCCTTGGGGACACTGGGAGAGTGGGGAGGGGCTGGGATGGAATTCCCAGAGCAGCTGTGGCTGCCCCTGGATCCCTGGGAGTGTCCAAGGCCAGGCTGGACCAACCTGGATCAGTAGAAGGTGTCCCTGCCCATGGCAGGGGGATGGAATTAGTGATGCTTACGGTCCCTTCCAACCCAAACCATTCCATGATTTTGGGACAGGAGGAGGCAAGGCACCATCGCTGTGGCTGCCTGGGGCACTGGGTGTGTGGGATGACCTTGGCTGCTGGGAGCTGTTCATCCCAGAATTTACCTGGGATGAGGCAGGAGATGAGCCCAAGGAACTTTCCAGCCTCAGGTCTGTCTCTACCTGAGCCCAACCTGTGGGTATAATTACAGGAGGCTGGAAAATCCATGCTGGTTCCTCCAAGCCCCTGTGCCGGAATGGGGTTTCATTTCTGTGCCTGCCCTGAGCTGTGAGAGGTTTTTCACTGTGTTTCCTAAAATATAAAACCTCAGGAGACTTTAAATGGACTGCTAAGCCCTGGTCACTGTGGAGCCCCCTCAGCCTTCACGGGATCCCCCCCTGCACCCAGCACTGAGGCTTTTTTGGAGGAAAAGGACAAAATGCAACCGGATTAAAGCAAAAATGTGGGATAGGAGCTCATTACTGAGCTGGCCCAGAGCCTGGGAAAGCTTGATCCTGCCACCAGCCAGGCTTTGGAGAGGGCAGGAGAGCAGAGGGGAGCAAAACCACGGGGGGTTCTGGAGGGCTTTGGTCAATCCACAGACGATTTGGGTATTGAAGGGTCCAGCTGGGCTGGTCCTCTTGGAAGTGACTTTTCTCTCCACTAGGAAGTGACCAAAGAGCACCACGGAATGGCCCAGGAAGGAAGGACAAACCACGTCCCACCAGGTGCCATTCCTGGGAATTGGCAGGAATTTGGAGGCAGGAGCCTGAATGTAGCTGGGGCAGATGTGAGATTGGAATGTGACCCAGCCCAGCTCCCAGCTTGTCCTGCCTGTCCCACAAACACACCGTCCCACCAAGGTGACATCCACCTCCAAACGCCTCCCACGCTCTGTTTGTCTTCGTCCTGCAAGAGGGAAAAGCCACTAGAGGGATTTATAAATAAACCAGGACGTTTTCCTGCTTGGTTGATGCCTTTCAGGGAGAGGGATGCTGCAGTTTGCGTCGTTCTGTAACAGAAATCTTGCGAGAATCTGTAGGAAAACCTGTGGGGGTGACTCTGATCGCAGAAAACCATTAGCAAAGCTACAGCTTTGGTACTGAATTCTGCGTGCAAGTTTTAAAAATGCAGTGAAACCCAGATGATTCCCTGTTACACTTCCAGCCAATTTGGATTTGGGGGGCGAGGGGGGGGAAGGAAACAAAGATTATTTCAGATGTGTGAGCACCAGCATCTGCCTAATGAAAGACAAAGTGAAATATGGCAGGTTTTGGTGATAAAAGCACAACAGATGTACCAATGGCAAGGCCTGGGTGCTTCGGGGAGGAAGTGATGTGAGCAGGAGGGAGAAACAGCCTCAAGAAGGAATAGGAATAGGAATTCAATCTAAATGTGGGTATCTGGTGCCCTCCTGTGGAAACGAGTTAGTTGGGAGGAAAGAAGCAAACACCCGGTGGATTTAAGGAGCAGAAAAGTCTTCAGGGCAGGGATGAATATTTGGACTTAGAGTGACAGAAAACCAGAGCTCATCATTTTCCAAAAAACCACTCTGTGATTTTCTGGGCTCGTAACTGAGGCACTTTAACACATCACATGAGACTAATTATCACCCCCCAGCCCTGTGTCACCTCCCCAGTTCCCAGTCAGGAAACCCCCTGGGAGGGGCTGCTGTGTTGCTCCTGTTTTAGGGCCTGGTGAAGGACAAGGTGTGGCTGTTGCACACACGAATTCCATCCCAGCCCCTCACCACCCTCCCAGGGAGGAATTCCTTCCCAATATCCCATCTAACCCTGCTCTCTGGCACTTTGAATCCATTCCCCCTTGTCCTGACCCTCCAGGCCCTCGTCCAAAGTCCCTCTCTGGCTTTGTTGAAAGTTTGGGGGAGTTTTTGATGTAATAAATGGATGGATAAAGTTTATGGCTTGTTCTGTATCCTATTTGAGATAAGGGTCTTGTTAAGCTTGAACTAGAACCGGACATGGATGATTCATGTCTTTTAAACACTGAAATACCATCCAATAAATCAATATAACAGAGGATGTGTGTGTGTGTGGGGGTGTGTGTGTGATCTCTCTGACACAGGAATCACAACCCCAGTGCGTGTTCTACATTTATTACATCCCACACCATTCCCAAGAAGATCCATGTGCCTCCAGGGATTTTGTTCTTTCCGTTTCTGCATGTCCTGCTGCCACCTAATGGCACTGAGCTCCACCGGCACTTTTTGGCCTCAAAAAGGAGGAAAATGAAGTTCTGAAGTTTCCATACACGTAGCAGCTAAAAAGTACTAAATGCCTTAATTTTTTTGGAGCAGGGGGTGTCCAGCCTGGAGAAGGATCCAGGGAGAGCTGAGAGCCCCTTGCAGGGCCTAAAGGGGCTCCAGGAGAGCTGGAGAGGGACTGGGGA